>VXAK01009322.1:0-21754 GCA_013399435.1 Arenaria interpres
GGAACCCCCCAGCACCCACCAAACTGCACCCCAACACCGTCCCACTCCCCCCAAACTCTTCCCCCCCACCTTTTCACCCAAACGCAGCAAAATGACCGAAAAAACCACCCCAGGCTGCGAGCACCGGGCGGGATGGAAAGCGCAGAGCTCACTGCCGCGGCCGCAAAGGAGAAACACAACAAAAACGAACACAAGAGGTAGCTTCAGAACCGGCCCCCCCGGCCCCACGGGGCCGGGCAAAAAACACCAGTTTTGGTAAGGATAATGCACAACGGGGGGGGGAGGCAGCAGGGACGATGCTGCCCCTCCGCCGCCAGCACCGGGCACGCACCTGCCCGGCCACATCGCCCCCCCGTCCCCCCCAAATCAATAAAAGCTCATGAGGTCACAAAAAAACGAGGTAATTTCAAGTAAAATGTGCTAAATGCGGAAATATTCCAAAAGAAAGTTCAAAAAAAACGAACGAAAAGCAAAAAAAAAAAAACCAAAGCGGCGAGCGAAGCCGCCTGCCCCCGGGCCCCCCCGGCTCGCGGGCTCCTGCAGCGGGGGCCAGGCAAAACACCACCCTCAGCACCCTCCGGGCGCCCCAAATCAACAGAACATGGAGGATCCCCCAAATTGGGAGCGATGCCGCGCACCGGTGGCACCACATCCCCCACGCACCACCAAACCGGCCGCATCCCCCGCGGGGGGCTTCGCCCTTGCCCCCTGGGACGGCGGGGAAGTAAGGGGCAATGCATAGAGAGGTCTTTGGTCAGGGGGAGGGCGGCAGCCTCTGGGTGCCCNAGACGTAGCAGAGGTAGAGATAGGTCTTCTCTATCCGCCAGTCGGTGGGGATCTCCTCCGGCTTGTGGCCCTTCATGTGCTTCTGCATGGCCGAGAGGCTGGGGCAGTACTCCAGGCAGATGGTGCACTGGTAGGGGGAAGCGCCGTTGTGGGTGCGGAGGTGTTTGATCATGGCCGAGTAGTCCCGGGAGCGCTGGTGGCACAGCTTGCACTCGAAGGGCTTCTCGCCTGTGGGAGACGGGGAGACGGGGGCGTCAGGGGGGGCTCGGGGCCACCAGGAGATAATTAACTGCCCGGCATCGACACTGCCGCCACGGCGGGCGCAGCCGATGGCCAAGTAATGAACAGCAAAACCGATCGGGCTATTGATCCCCTATTTACAATAGTTACGCGCTGGCGCAGCCAATGATTCCTTATCCCCGGCCGCAGCCCTGGTCTGCGCTGCCGGCGNAGGTGTAGCTGGGGTCCTCAGCGGGGCATTGAGAAAATTAAATCCTTCCCAAAGCACGTCCTTCCCGCGCCGTCTTCCCGGCGGCGACGGAGGGGCCGGGNNAGGGGGGGCTCGGGGCCACCAGGAGATAATTAACTGCCCGGCATCGACACTGCCGCCACGGCGGGCGCAGCCGATGGCCAAGTAATGAACAGCAAAACCGATCGGGCTATTGATCCCCTATTTACAATAGTTACGCGCTGGCGCAGCCAATGATTCCTTATCCCCGGCCGCAGCCCTGGTCTGCGCTGCCGGCGTCTCTGCCGGGGGAACCGCACGGGCACCTCCCATGGGGGAACCACACTGGCACGTCCCATGGGGACACACTGCTGGCATCTTTGTCAGGGGACACCGCGCCAGCATCTCTGCCACGGGAACTGTGCCGGCATCTCCCATGGAGGAACCGTGCCGGCATCCCCGCCGGGGACCACGCCAGCATTTCCCACGCCGGCCCCCGCGCAGCACCCACCTGTGTGGACTCGGTAGTGGGTCTCCAGCTGGTGCTTGAGGCTGAACTTCTTGCCGCAGCCGTTGCACTCGTAGGGCTTCTCCCCGGTGTGGATGCGCTTGTGGCCCTTCAGCGTGCTCTCGTCGCGGAAGCAGCTGCCGCAGAACTCGCACTCGTAGGGGTGGTCGCCTGCAAGGACACGCAGCGGGTGTCAGAGCTGCCACTGTGACAAAACCACCCCCCCGGCCTGGATTTACCCCCGGCACCCACCATCACGGGGACGCAGCGTCCCAGCCACCCCAGGGCGGCACCGGGCCCCGTCCCCGCGTAGGGGATGCTGGGGTGCACAGAGACCGGGGCGCCGCCACCCTCCGTCCCCCGTCCCCAATTCCTGGGTTTTGGCCCGGAATGGCCGGCGCGGCCCCGGGCGTCCCCCGCGCTCCCGAGCGGACGGCTGATAAATGAACTCCGGTTGGGCACCGGAGGCGGAATGATTTGAAGGAAAGGTGAGGGCTCCAGCTACTTATTTATTACAGCCGCGAAGGCAAGGACAATAAAGATAGATTGATCGTCCGAGACTTTGTTCATGAATATTTAAATATTACTGATTTGTCTTGTCACTGTAATTACAATTTCTCTGTGCCGCATATCCTACAAGCACAGTTTATGGTAAAGAATGGCCAACTGTATTTCACTTGTCCTGCTGCAGATGTGCGGAGCTGCCAAGCGTGTAATGTTCCCCGCATTTCATACATTTTCTTCAGCTGTGAAGGCTTAAGTCATCCACAATGACCTACGTTTTTTCATTATCCCCGTGTCAAACTGCACTCGTGCCTGGGCATAAATTGTCCTTCTCGTTATATACTCACATGCCTGCGCTTTCGCTTCCTCTCTAAAATGATATTTTACTCTCTCCCCGCGTGCCGCAGCCCAGACCTGCGGCCCCGCGCCCCCTCCCGCAGCCCCCGGCCGGGGACAGGAGGAGGAGGAGGAGGAGGCTGCTCGGGATGTGCTCCCAACCTCCCCATCCCGAGGCGGTGCCCGTTGGCAGAAGCGTTTCACCTCCCTGGCCCCAATTCCGAATTATGGCCTCGGTTTTTGATTTGGTAGTCAGAGACAGTGATTTTGCAGCCAGGGGCCGGCAGCCTTTCTGTGTGCTGGGATTTTGGGAGAAGCCACATAAATGGGAGCGCTCTGGTCCCCGGAGAAGCACGAGCATCCCTCATCCATGCAGGATGAAGCCCCGCAGCGGGGTCAAACACTCCCAAAGCCCTCCCGGCCCCGTGTTTTCTCGCCGGTGGGAGCTGCTGGGGCGGCAGAGGTTGGGGGGGACGTGCGGGGCCCGACCCGCAGCCCAGGTCACCGGATTAACCAGCTATAAATAGCTCCAGCGCTCGGCATTAACGTGCTTATCGGCAGCGTGCGATTCCCGCTTCCCCAACGGGGACCCCAAGCCCAGGGACACGTGTGGGTCTGGTGGCCACTGGCCACTGCCTGGACCGAGCCACCCTCCTGGGGTGCTGCCAGCCCGTCCCCCCCCAGCCGTACTGGTCCCTCTGGGGCTGCTGCACCCACCGGAGGAGGGGGCTGCTCCCTCCACACCCGCTTTCCTCCCCACCAGCAGTAAAAGCGCAGCCCAGGGGGATGCATGAGCCCCCAGCGCTGTGGGCAACGGGGGGTGAGGAGCCCCTGGCCCCTGCAGCGAGCCACAGCACAGGCGGTGACACTCAGCGGGGCTGCAAAGCTCCCCCCATCACCCCGCTCGTCCCCTCAGGGTCTCCTTTTTCCTGCACCGGGGGGTTTGGTGGCCAGACCCGAGCAACGCTGCTCACGGTGGCCAGGAGTTCCCTTCGAGCTGGGGCCTCTCCCCTGGCCCCCCCGGGGCTGTGCCGGGTGACGCCGTCGGAGGAGCCGAGGACACGGCGCGGGGGCCCTGAGGACACGGCCCAAGCCCCGCTCCCCTCGCCCGGCCCCGGGGGCTGCTCTGGAGCCCCAGCTCCACCTCGCGCAGGTCGCCCTAATCCCATTAGGGCCAGGCAGGGGCTGATTATGTGCATCTCCCGCCCGTAAGCCGATGAGAGGGGTGCGATGGCACATCCCCTGGGGAGGTCACATGTCACCTTAGACCGGATCAACTTATTACACGCGGCTTTTTCTTTCTGGTTTGTTTTTTTTTTTTTCCCTTCCGTTTCTTTTCCCAAGCCCAAAAACCTCCACTGCAGCTGCCTCGACACTTTTAAGACAGTTTCACCTCTCTTTTTGCCTTTTTTTTTTTTTTTTAAATGCCCGAGGAAGCTGTCTGTCCCCTCCGCCCGCGGGCGCCGTGGCCGTACCTGTGTGTGAGCGGAGGTGCCTCTTGAGCGCGGTGTGGCTGGGGAAGGTGCGGTTGCACTCGCTGCAGATGTAGCTGCGCACCCCGGCGTGCACCTCCATGTGCTGCTGCAGCGCGCTCTGCGTCTGGAACCGCTTCCCGCACAGCAGGCAGAACACCGCCATGTCCGTACCTGCCCGGGGGGACAGAGAGACGTTAGGGACTGCCCCGCACCCAGGACCCCCGCCCCGCCACCCCATGGGGCGTTTGGGGAGTCCCCGCTCCCACCCGGTAGCAGGGATGCTCCCGCAGCGGGGAGGACGCTCCCGCAGTGGGGGGACACCCCAAGAACTGCAGGGTTCTGGGCATCGTTGGGGCCCTGGTGGTGGGACCCCAGCCCTACCACCACCAGCCCCACAGAGGGAACGCCGGAGGAGGGAAAGGGGTTTTTATTGCCTTGGAGGCAGCTGGGAGCCCCAGCCCAAAGGCGAGGCAGGTGTGGGGCCGTCACCGCACCCCCACGCACCTGGGGAGCTGCCGAGCTCCATGCCCAGGGGAAAGGGGACCCCAAGGAAGACCCCTCAGAGCTGCACCAGGGGCAGGAGGTGGACAAATCTGCACCCCCAACGCTGCCCGCCATCCCAACGCACACACCAGCCCCGTCCCACCAGCCGTGGGTACAAAACCGGCTGCATCAAGGCGGCAGCAAAGGCCAAAGGGAAAAAACCCCAACCCCGGATCCCGCCACGCCGGCAATAAAAATATCAGACCTCTGTGTTATTAAACAATTTGTTTTCGTTTATGCACAGCTGATTGTTCAGAACCTGTGAGTCAGTGCAAATTGTATTACGCAGGGAGATTAAGCAAATAAACGCGAGCTTTTTGGAGACATTAAAATGTGAGGACTATGGAAATAAAATTATCTAGAAAATTGTATTAGCAATTCATTAGCAGCGGCAAGATGCTGGAGGTAACTGGCAGCTCCGCGCTGCGTCAGGAACAGCCGGGCTGGGGGATGCTGCTGCCAAAACCCACCCGGGGGGACGCGGCGGCAATGAGGAGTCGTCACTGGAGGGAGCCCATGGGGCCACCACACCAGGGGCACCTGCGGCATTGGCATCGTGGTCCCACCGGGGGGGCAGGAAGGTGCCAGCGAGGGATGCGGCCGCGGGAAGATGCCGCCAGCATTCTCCTGGGCAGCCCCATGGCCCCCACCTGGGGACCAGCCGGGCGATGGGCATCCCCGAGGACATCCCGGAATCCCATCGCCCTTCCTGGCATCCCACCATGGCCCCGGCATCGTGCCACCATCTGCCGTGCCGTGGTGGCCCACTGCGGCCAGCTCTGCCCCCGAGGGATGCTCAGCCCCAGCCCCGCCGAGGCACACAGCCCAGAAACGCTCCAAAATCTACAAAAAACCCTACTGAACCGGGAATAAAAGCAGCAAGAGAGCGGCCCCGCATGGGAGCTGCCTCTCTGCCTCCACAGGGATTTATCCTGGGGGGGGAAAGGGGCTCGTGCGCCCCCCACGCAGCTGCGGACAAAACGCTCCCAAGACAAAAAAAAATAAAAAAAAAAATGATAAAAAAAAAAAAAAAAGCAGGCAGCCCCGAACGGGCCGTGCGAAGCAAATCCCGAGAGGTATGCGGCCCCGCGGCCCTCGGCGGCCCCGGCGGTGACAGCAGGACGGGTCAAAGGTCCCTGGGGCTGAGCCCCCAGCGCCGTGGCCAGCTGCGGAGCGGAGGCCCCGGCCGGCGGGACGCCGGCCCCGATAAATCTGCCGCCAGCAGCCCCCGCTGGGGCCGGGGACAATGGGCTCCCGCGGGGGCGGAGGGCAGGACAATGCCGCCGGGCCGGCGCGCGGGGCCGTAACAAATCCTCCCTGGCACCGTAGGGCCCTCATTTGTGAAACTAATTGGCCCCCGCTTGAAAAAAAAACGGGCCGGCTCCGGCAGCGATGGGGACGAGCTGCCTCCTGCACGAGGGGACGCACCGGCCCCTCCACAGGGACACAGTGGGATCCCCGGGAGATGGGCATCCCACGGGGTGCTGCCTGCCAGCACCCGCCAAGGGCAGTTTTAAATTGTATTTGTATATTTTTTTTTGATAATGCATTAGTAAATAAACAAACCCCGTGAATGGGGAGGTGGCTGTGCTCTGACACGGCTGGTGGAGCCACCTGGGAGCAGCTGTCCCCCGAGAGCATCCGTGGGGTGCGAAGGCTGATGCCAGCCCGGCATGGGGGCAGGGGGTGCAGGAGATAGCCCCGCATCCCCGCATCCCTGCATCCTCCATCCCTGCATCTTCCGTCCTCCATCCTCCATCCCTGCATCCAGCCCAGCCACAGGATGCAGGGGACCAATGTTGGGCATCACCAAGGACCTCGGCACCAGGGAGGGTCTGCCAGGCACTGTCCCGCTGCGGGCGCTCAATGAACTTGAATCTATGTATTATCTCCTTAAGCTGCACGCGCAGCCATGTCCCGTCTTTGGAGAGGGGATGGGATGTGGGGAAAAAACGGGAAAGCTCGTGAGAGTGCGTGGGCTCCCACCCCAGGCGCATCCCTGGGCTCCCACCCGCAGCAGCCCCGAGCCAGCCCTCAGCCATCGGAAGAAAAATCACCCCCGATAAAGCAGCGCCGCCACCCCAAACCACCGAGAGACGGATTTATTCATTTCCCTGACGTTTTAATGGTTTCTCCCCTTTTTGCGGGAAGATGATTACAAATTAAGCGGCATTTAAACGCTTTTTACTGTCAACAATTAAAAGGGGTGAAGGCGGGCGAGCAATTCATTCCCCGGGAAACGCGGCGGCTCTCGGCGGGCGCCGCCGGCCCTTCCCTCTACTGTACCCCGCACAATGGCCCCCAGCGCGCCATTAATTTCGCAGGACGTTCAAAAGCAAATTAAAATATAAAAAGCCCCCCGGGCACAAAGATAGATACCGAGGGAGGGGGCGGCGCAGGTCAAGCTCGCGGAATCAAAGTCTTAGCAACCGGGGAGGTGGCAGCGCAGCCCCGTTTCGTGCTTGGCAGCACCTTCACCCCCCCGTCCCCGGTTTTGGGGATCTCCATCAGACCTAGCGTTGGCGGCCGTGACTGTGAATCGGTGCTGCCGTAGGGTCCAGGGGTAGGTTGGGGTTCGGCTGCTGTGGGGGCGAGGGAGTTTTAAACAGCAAGTAGTCCCAAATGTGGTTTTTCAGGGTCGGATGGCTGCTGGCGGGAGGAGAAGCCCTACGGCGGCATCCTGGAGCCGCACATCCCGCATCTCCGGCGCTCGCTGCTGAAGAAGCGCCATCGCCAGGGATGCAGAGACGAGGAAGATGCGACGCGCGACATCCAGGGGCTTTTCTGCCCTGCTCTGGCCCGTGGCGAGGGATGCTGCCGGCACCGCGGCGCCGTCCCCCACCCGCTGCCTCTGCCGGGGAAGGAATGAAAACCCGACCCCACGCGGGGCCGGGGGTCCCGTCGGGAAGGAGCCACGCCGCCACGTTTGGGATGCGGGAGGAGCGCCGGCGGGAGAAAGGCGACACGTCCCCTTTAAAAGGAAATATAATTTACAGTGTGCAGCCAGGCGGCCCATAGTTTCAATCTCGTTTACTATAGAGAAAACTCTGCTAGCTGTTCTCTATCCCACAAATCCGATTTAATCAGACAAGCCAGCCAGCGTGGCTTGAAGTAAAAACGGATAATTAGTAAACAGAGAGCTACTTCAGTGCTTCATTGGCATTCGAGCCGGGCTAGTGTGTCGCATTTAAAATGCAGTCTGATGAAGTTTACAAAATCAAACCATTTGTTACTCCTATTGAAGAGGCTTCAGGCCACTTGCAATTAAATTGGAATTAGTGCTCAGAATGAGATACAGCAAATTCATACTAAAAAGGGATCTGACTTTCAGACATTTGACTTCAAGTTTTCCCCCCCCCCGGTGCCTGTGCACGCGCCTGCGCATTCCCCCCAGCCCCGTGCCACCCCCCGGCGCGGGCCTGGACCCCCGGAGCAGGCAACCGGGGGATGCTGCGGCAGGAGGGGAGGGGACCCGAGGGGACCGGGGCCACCGCCCGGTGAAGCATCCTCTGCCGAGCCCCGGCTGCGGCAGCGCGGTGCCGGCACACAGAGCCAACGCTGGGATGCGCAAACCCAACCGCCCTTCCCTGAGCTCTTCCCGTATCGCTGCCACTTCCCCCTCCCCGTCCTCGTGGCCGCGTCACCGGGCACCAGAACCGCGGCGGATCCTCCACCCGCTGCAGCCACGATCAATAGCGCCAGGAGCCCGTAACCACTGGCCGTGCCGGGAAGGCTCCGGCATCACGTGCAGGCACCGAGGGTCGCCGAGGGAGCCCACCATGAACCCCCCAAACCCTCGGCCCCTGTCCTGCAAATTCGGGGTCTCCAACGGGACTCGCTCCTCCTTCAACCCCCACATTTCACACCGTCTCTTACGTGATGCACGTGCCAGGGAACCCCACTCAAACCACCGCTGACCTCGGGACCGGGGCAGGCGGCGCAGAACAGGAACCAGAGAGCCGCTGGCTCCTACCAGATGAGATTTTGGGGATGTTTGATGTGTTTTCACCAGCATGTCAAGGGCTGCCCACCAGCCTGCGCCTCCCGGGCAGCACTGCCGGCTGCAGGCGAGCAGGAAAAGCAGCGTTAGGGGAGGGCAGTGGCTTTAGCATCCTTGGGGCTGTGCTGGCAAGTGGGTTACACACCCCCAGTGGCTTTGGCACAGGATGGCCACCCACTGCCCGGTGGCAGATGCCGTGGTTGGGGCTGGGCAAGCGACGGCCACCCTGCTGGGACAACGCCTGCACGGATGGGATCGAGAGCTGTTAGAGCCAGAGGGGCTTAAGGACACACTTAAGGCCCCAGGCTCAGCTGGGAATGCCACACACGTCCTGCTGGCACTGAGCCGAGGAGGAGGAGGAGGATGAGTGAGGAAGGCACGGCATGAGTGGGCACTGGCATGGCCCCGGGGATGCCAGCTCCGAGGTTGAGTTTTGCCCCGGGAGGAAGGGGAACGTGTGCTGCTCGGGGTAAGAAGATTAACCCAGTTTCCATGCCTGTTTTCGGGATTATTATGAAACCAAAAGCGGGATTTTCGGAGGCAGCACCGAAGAAAACCCACGGGGCGGAGGAGCCCCTCCCCACACGCCGCCCGGACACGCACACGTGGACACAGAGGGTTTTGTGGTGTCACACCGGGGTGGCAGAGCCAGCCCCTCCCGACCCCCGGCAGCAGAACTAAGGTGCCATTGGGTGGGTTGGCTGGACCCCCAGCCCCCCCGGCCCCCCCAGCCTTCATGGTGCAGCAGAGAGAGGGGACACACAACCACCCAACGAGAAACACACGTTTGGTGCCAGAGTCACCAAATCATCCCGGTTTCAAAGCCTGGCTCCGGACTCTGCCGCTCGGCTCACGCGCTAATTAACATCTTTATGGAAGGCAACTTCTCCCAAGGGGGCATTTGTTGGATTGTTATTATTTACTCGGAGATGGCGCAGCTTTCTTCCCAACTTTAACCGACTACGGGAAATTAATTCTTAAAAAGCGGGCGGCGCCGCCTGCTCTCCTGCTGCCGGTTTTCCTGCGGGGCTGGACCCGGCAACAGGCGTCCAGAGCATCCCCCCGGCGCTGCCAACCCCGGGAGAAACCCCAGCCTCTCAGAGCGGCTGCACAGCATTGGCCTTGCAAGCACAGAGCATTAAACCCACCCCCAACCCCAAAATGCTTCATTTTCCGCTCCCCAGCGACGCGCAGGGCCGTTTCCCGCCCGGCCGCAGCCCTGCGGGACGCCGGGGAGGAGGATGCTCCGGTCCCGGCGCCCACAGCAACGCGGGGAGCCCCGAGCCCCAGCTCTGGCGCAGGGGGGTGATTTATTCCGGGGGCCATCTGGAGGCGGGGGACAATGCGGTCCCGCATCCCGGTGACCCGGCGCATTAGTCACACCCTCCCCGCTCGACCCCTTTGAGCACGGTGGGATGGAGCATCCCCGTCTCGCCTCCCTTTCTGGGGGCCCTCTGCTCCCTCCCTCTCCGGTGCCATCGGCGGCACCTTCCCCGCCGCCCTGCCTTTCCATCACCGTCGCCGCCATCATCATCATCATCCTCGCCTCCCTTCACTGCGCGTCTCTGCGGTTGCTCGGGCAGGAGCGGGGAGGAGGGAGCGGGGAGGGCAGGAGCCCGGCGACTGTGAGCGGCGGCGGCTTTATGGCAACAGGCACACAGCTCATTCGCCTCATGTTCTGTGGAATATAAAAGCGCCGAAACATTTTAATTTTAAATTCTTATCATTGAATTTACTGCTTTTCTCTCGCAATGATTTGTGTTGCTTTTTAATTTTTACAGTCTCTACAGAAGCCAGATGCTACCGCCTCGGGCCAAAATAATAAAAACCCGCCGCAGTCGCGAGTTACAGAACAAAAAGGAACCGCGCGGCTGACAGAAGTTAATATCTCAATTTAACAGTGCTGCTCCGCTAATGATCCTTTGATATGTGTTTATTTAGAAAGGTCTGATCTTGACCTTGAAAGCAAACTAAACCGCAAAGTCTTTATGAGGGGAGAGAAAGACGTTATTTATAGACGGGCTTTGCGTCAATCACGGCAGCAGCTGGACCCAAACCCGGTGCTATTCATCGAGGGACACGGTTTTTGGGGGGGTATCGGCTGCCGAGGAGGACCAGGGTGTCCCCATCCCCAGGGCAGGACGCTGAGCCCGAGCACGAGGTCCTGCCTGCGACCCAAGTGATGCGGGGGCTCCTGCCAGGGATGCTCCCCAGGGGAGACAGCATCAGCCAGGGGTGCCCCTGTCCCCAGCAAAGGGGACAAGCGACCCTCCAGCATCTGCCTCAGACCTTCTCCCCAGCTGCCGGGAAGAGCCTCCTTCGCCCCACAGCCGCATCCTGTCCCCCTGACGGCGGTCCCCGGGCGCTGGAAGGATGCTCAGCATCACCCAGAGCTGCCCCGACAGAGAATGAGGAGGTTCCCCTCCTGAGGAAACCCAGCGTCACATAAACCTCGCCTTTGGGAACACAAATCACACCACCTTTTTCAGGGCAAACCCTGATTTACTGCATTTCCACCCCTCGGCCGTGGGAGGCGGGAGCTTCCCAAGCCCCCAGCGCCCGGGAACGCGCTGCGGGGGCTTTGCACCTACGCTGCCCCACGCCTTCCAGACTAATTTCTGATTTTCAGTTCAAACTGCTGTGGGAAGACATTCGCAAACCCCAAAGCCTTCTGGCTGCAGCTGGAAACGGGCCCCCCTTGCAAAGCCATCCCCCAAAGCCTTTTCATTGTACAGAATATCTATCAAAATAGATCAATATAAACTGAAAATGTTCAGGCGGCCAAAGACAGAGGCTGTCAACGGGGACAAACCTTCCCTTTTGAGCACCAGGAGGCATTTCAGGGCCCGGGATACCTCGTAAGACCAGGACAGCGGCGTCTGTGCCTTGTCACTGCCCAACAAAGCCAGGGGGAGATTGGGACATCACCAAAAGCCCCTCCTCGCCTCGGCTGGGGGACAAACGCCACTTTCAAGCCCCCCGGCCCTGCAGCTGAGCCGGGGGAGCGGGGTGACATCGCACCCTCCCAAACGACCTTGGTTTAGATACCAAGGGAGCAGGTGATGGTGATTTGGCCTTAACGCAAGTGTGAAAAACGGCAAGGGCAGAGCCAGGAGAAACTTTTCCTGGGAAGGGGAAAAATGTGTAAGAGCTGGGGATGTGATTTTCCTCGAGAGGGATTTTCCCCAGCGTGCCCCAGAGCCGGTGCCGCGCCAGCAGAGGGGACGATGCTCAGGGAACCGAGCGTGCTCGGATGAGCCTCGAGCATCCAAACCCCTCGCTCCTCATCATCCTGGGCCAAATCCAGCGTTCCCCTCCTTCAGCCCCCAAAGGCACGGATGGAAAAGCTGCCCTCTTTCCTGGCAAAAAAAACAGCACTTGACCAAAATGCCCCAGTGTGGCCGGTACCCACGAGTAGCATCTCCCCCCGGTGACATTCCCCCCTAAGCCCATCCCATCACCCTCCGTCCTGGAGAATCCCGGACCCATCCTTGCCCTTCCCGAGGATGAGCCCTTCCCCTGGGGCAAATCTCAGCAGCCTTTCTGGCCGCCCAGTCACAAGGGGAATGTCCTCTCCTCCCTGACCCACCGCCACCGCGCCAGCTCCCCACGTTTCCTCTTCCCCATCGGAATCTGGAGTGAAACCAGCTGAAAAAATACTTTGACTTTCTGTCGAAAACCTGACATATTTTGCCCATTGCTTTCCTGGTGACGTTAAATTCATGCACTAGACACAGCTCTGTTGTTAAACACAGAGCTCCAGGGAGGAGACCAAGCCCTCACCGGCGTTTCTGCCCCACTGGAAGCCACCCCCCATCTCTTTTTGGCCAAATAAACTCCCCTGTGAGCATTTCAACCAGCACATGAGCGTGGGCACGTGTTTTTCCCTGCCGGGGGAGTTTTAGGGGACAGCAGATGATGTCCCCAGTCGGTGGCGTTATGTCCTGCCCTCCCTGGTGCCCGCACGTTTGCCTACGGGGCTGTGACATCCCACCCCACGGAAGACCAGCATCACCATCGCCATTGTCACCGCTATCACCATCGTCACCATCCCGCCTGGCACCGAGCACCTGGTACCACCCCGGCACCCCCTGGCCCCGCAGATCAAACGCCGATGAAAGGAGCCTTTTGGTGGCCACCCCCGGCCCAGCGGGGCCAGTGGAGCCACCGGCTGCCGCCAGGCACAAAGCCGGGATTCGCAGCGTCCACTTATTATTCCTGCACCCCCATCATTAAAAAAAAAAAAAGAAGAGAACCGATGAAAAGGCCCCTTCGGCAAACCCGGGGAGACGCGAAACGGTACCGAGAGCGGCCTCCCCCCAGTTCTCGAGGGGCTTCTTTTTTGTAAAGCGGGGAGACGCGAATCCCGGGGGGACAAAAGTAGCTGCTAAGGTAAGTTAAACCTTGTCGAGATGAACTTTCCTGCTACTTTTAATTAAAAGTTCTTTGGAATTAAAAAGGACACTATTCAGGAAAGGCTGAAAAAAAAAATTCATTGACACCAGCCCGCCCCCCTCCCCTTTTTCCCAAGGAAAAGAAAAAGCTGTTTTTGTGTGTCTGCTCACCCAGCCCGCACTGTACAAAAGGAAGCGGATTTGCAGCAAGACACACGAGATGACCCCCTGACCCCGAGCCGCTGAAAAGTCCTCAATGGCATAAATACCAGATAATCAATCACATACCAGGAGGGCCGGTCCCCCTGCCCTCGCCCCCGCCGCCGGGTTTATGAGCGATGCACTGTAAACGGACACCGGGAGGCCCCTCTCGGCATTCCTCCGCCGGACCCGCAGCCGTTCCCCGCCACAGCGCCCACCCTCCCGGGGGAGCCTTCTCCTCCCTGCTCCGCAGCCCAGGGGTGCCAGAGGCACCTCCCTGCCCCGCAGCCACGGCCGAGCATCCCCCCCGCCACGGCGGCACGGCCAGCGACCAGGAACCGGGGAAAAAGCAGCCCAACCTACAGAAAATGTGCTTTTTTGGGGTGTTCACCATCTTTTTGAGGGCTTCACGTGTTCTAGCTGTGACTGTGCCCCACTGGTTTCCCCTACGGGGGCTCTGACCGGCACCCCGAATGTGGGCTCCCAGGTCCCCCCCGTGCTCCGGGGGCAACAATGGACCTTAAAGCCTTGAAGGGAGGGAAGGAAAGAAAACACATTTGCTGAGATACTGCACTGGTTCGGTTAAATGGGGAGCCACTCGGCAACTAAATTTGATAATGCTTTTGTCCGCAGGTCAGAGGTTAAATATGTTCACACTAATCCCCTTCATCTAGAATTAAAGGACAAGAAAGATTTCTCCGTAGCTTAGCGAGAGGGCTTTTCTCATCGCGCTTTAAATAGTATTTGCAGAGGAAAATTACAGGCCGGGCACTGGCCGGGACGGGGACGTGCGGCTCGGCCACCTTCCCGTCCCCCGGCAAACCCGCTTTCGGCAAACCCCCCCGTGGCACCAGCCCCAGCCCCACGGCGCTGCCCCCCGGCACCGGGAACGACCGGTCGGTGGGGAGATTCCCGCTGCCGGGAACGCACCCCGGGATGGGGGTTCAGGTGCTGTTCCAGGACTTTACTGTCAGACAAAGGGGCTCTGTCCCGCACCCCCCAGCCGGGGACAGGGCTAACGAGGCTGATGACCCCGCTCCACGCGCTCGCTGCGAGCTCCCGGCACACTGCGGCCGCGCTCAGGGCAAAACTGGTGCGGAATGGCCACTGCCACTGGGAATTAGGCTGCCAAGTGATGTAGGCTCCTGATAGGAAGCACAACCATCCCAGCCCTCGTTTCTACGAAAATCAATGTTTGCAAAACCCACTTTCCTCTAAAGACACCAACTGGTGTGGGAAGGGCACCCGGGGCACAAGCTGGGAAGCACTGGAGCAGCAACGGCCTCCAGCTGAACACTCGTGCTCGCCCTTCCCTCCCCTTGTACCCTTTCTGGTCCTTTTTGCAAATAAAGTTGGCCGCGAGAGTGTGAAAACCCCCAAGGCTTTGGGGATTGCTCTGTCTCACCCTCCCTGAGCTCATCCCGACACTCCTGCCCCGGCCGGGGGCTGGAGACAGCGAGCCCCGCTCCCTCTCCGGCGGCCGAAACCAAGCACGGAATATTCTCCCCAAGGTCCTGACAAATCCCTTTGCCGGCGATGCCACGTGTGGCACCTGGGGCTCCAGCCGGACGCCTGTACCCAAAAATGTCACAGTGGCCACCAAAGCGTCTTCATCACTGTTATTTCGCGTTTTCAGCTGCTGCCACAGCCACAACCCCCCGGGGGTGCCTCTGGCAGCGGCTCCCCCAGCCCCAAGTCCAGTTTTCCCAGGTTGGTGAAGGATTCCTGCTGGGCACTGCCAGTGCTGGAAGGTGCCGGGAACAAGGTGCCCTCCCCGTGCCAACCAGATTTGTTCCCCAACAGCAGCACCAATTTTCTCCATTCCCACGCATTCCCCTGCCTCCTCCGTAGGAACCGTGATCCTTGTGCCCGACCCCAAACCCACCCTCAGCCTCCAACCGAGGTGCTGGGGTACAGCAGAACGCAGAGGAGTGATTCCAAACCCCAGCATCCAACCCCCACGCTCGCATCCAAGAGAAATCCCTCAAAGCATCACCCAGGCATCACTGCTCAGCATCGCCTGCGCCACCCCAGCCGGGCCCAGGGGCCGAGGCGAGGACGGGAGGGATAATCACCTCCCCGCTACTCTATATCACAGCACGTTATCCCCAGCTACGGAGAAAAACACCATCCAGAGGAATTTCCCCCAGAAGCCTCATTGAGCCGCTCTCTGAAAACTCTCAGGAGCCCCGTGAAAGAGCAACAGAGAGCCAGGGGCCACTGGGCTGGTTTCGGTGAGGAATCGCGGCTGGGCATCGCTCCGACCGAGCTGGGGGAGAGGATGCGGCGAGACCAGGGGGGAATCGCATCCCCGGGGCTGAGCTGCCGGAGCAGGGATGCGGCAGATGGCTGCGGGTGGCCAGGGCCACCACCGAGACGAGCCTGGCACATCCCAGCGCATCCACAGATGCATCGGGATCCACGGTGCCGAGAGGAAGGCGAATGGGATTTATGTCTGCGCAGAATTTACGGCTCCTGTCGCCAGACTTGCACCTTATGTTCCACACCCTCCAAAACCTCCTTAATTTCCCACCGGGAAAATCCCAGCGTGAGGTACGGCCGCAGCATCGTGGGTGTTTCTGGGGCGGGTACCATTTTGAGGTAGAGAAAGTGAAGCAGAAGAAGGGAGATGAGACAAACAGGTAATTAATTGGACTAAAAGTGAATTTCCCAAGAGCAGAGAGAGTCGGCGCGTGCCCGTGTGCCAGCCCAGCCCCGGCTCCCATGCATCGCCCCCGGCTCCCATGCACCCCCCCAACCCATAACGGGGCTGCTGGGATGCTCCTCCACTGAAAAATGCCGAGTGCTCTGGCATTTAAAAAAAAAAAAAATGCCTCTGCACCATGTTTAAAACAGGAGCAGAGTATTTTTTGGGGGAGAAAAAGAGTTTCCCAAGCAGCTGCAGGGACCCGTTCCCGGGAGCATCCTGCCGGGTCCCCGCTGCCCTGTGCCGGGTTCCCCTCCCTTTGCACCTCCGCTCCCACCACACGGCTGTTTCGAATCTCTAAAATAATGTGACAAGTTAATGATGGCACAATTATCTAAATGTTTAACAGACATGTTATCTAAGTGAATCGGATTGAGATTCCATCCCGCTGACAATAAACATCAATGGGAGAGCAGAAAGTGATAGGCAAATTATCGCCAACCCTGCAATTTCAATGCTATTAAATTTGGAGGAATAACAGCCCTGAGGCCTGTAAACTCTGAATAAAATAGACCCTTGTGTTTGGCCAACTATTAAATCAAAACGCTACCAACATCTCGGCAAAAAAAAAAAAACAGAAAAAAAAAAGGAAAAAAGGAAAAAAAAGGCAGGGGGGAAGATTTATAGCTTTTCAATTTTCACTAACACATTGGGTTTATTAACTCCTTTCTGCTACTTGTGTCCTGGAGCCGGCGAGGGATGCGAGAGAGGGATGCGGGATGCGGGCGTGGGAGAGGTGAGGGATGCGGGAAGGGGATGCCGGAGGAGGGGAGAGGGATGCGGGATGCGAGAGGGGATGTGGGAGGGGGATGCAGGCGAAGGCTCCCGCACATCCCGACCCCAAAAATCAAGGAGTCAACTCCATGCAGAAGCAGCCCCACTCTGCTGGGCGCTGAGCATGCCCGGGTGAAGTGGGGTGAGCATCGCTGGGTGTGCTGCCCCACAGACCTGGGGCCCTGGCACACGGCGGGGAACCCGAGATGAGTCACCTCTGATATTTATAAAAGCGGGCGACGAGCCCGAGCCCCGTTAGCACGAACCCCAAACATCCTGAGCCCCGGCGGCGCGGGCTGTGGAGGGGGATCAGGCTGCCTTCTCAACGCATTTTGTTTTTTCCTCTACATTTTAGGAGAAGGGTAAGGAATTTTCCAAGCTCCCCTCAGCCCCCCCCGGGCTCGCGCTGCTGGAAGATGAGCCAAAACAGTTGCTGCTTTTCCTATTGCCGCGGGCCGGGGGCCAAGGACAGAGCGCGCCCGGAGAGGGCGTCGCAGCCCCGAGCCCACGGGGCCGTTGGCACCGCTCAGCCCGCTCCGTGTTTACAAGCACAAACTATTTTTTCCTTCCTTTATTTATTTATTTATTTATTTTACCTCTTGTCGGAAAGCAGGGCGTAGGTTTTCTGCTGCTGGAGGCAGCACACAAACACCGGGGCACGAACGCCGTCCTTCGGAGCAGCAACGAGGGCAACAGGGGGGAAAAATATATGTGATAAAGGTGGGTACTGAATCCTGACCATCCACCTGAGAAACAGCCCCTCGTGCTGAAAAAAACCAGCCAGAGTCCTTCGTCTTGGCCACCCATCACAGAAAAGCTCCAGCCCACCCAGACAAGCAGCGAGTGGTTGCGGACGGGTCCCACATCCACCCCTAAACACCACGTTTTTGAGCAAAGCAGGTGCATTTGCTCAGTCTGTCCCAGACAATACAAAACCCTGCGCAGCTTTTGATGCCACCCTTGAAGGAATCTACCTGAACATCTACCAAAAACCAGCTATTTTTTTTCTGGGGAAAGCTGGAAGGTCTTTCCCCAATTGACCTGCTGCTAAGGGCGAAGGGAGGGCACCCAAAAAAACACTCCTTCCAGGGAGATGCCGCTATTTGGGCAGGGGGTTAATTATAGTGCCACGGGGGGGGAGGACGCTGCGTGCCAGGGCCGGGCTCTGCGTGCCACCGAGCAGAGGAAGCCATTCATTTCGGTGTTTACAGCCGGCGGCGGTGATGACAAACCCGCCCCGTGGGGTCACCACGTCCCCCCACGCCGCTCCCTCCCCGTCCAGCCCCCGGGACGTGGCGACCCAGGGGGCTCTAGCCCCGAGAAACCGAGTCGGTGACCAGCTCAGCATCCCTGGGGTGGTTCTGGGGGAAGGCATCGTCAGGGAGATGCTCAAAGGTGCCCATTCCCGGGGTGACGGAGCCCTGGGTAACGGGGGGAGCCGGGCGCCCGCCGCCCACCCCGGGATGCTCAATAGGTCTGGGAAATCTATGGAATTGGGGAACCAGGCACTGTTTGCTCAACCACCTTCATCTCCCTTCCTGGGCTTGGGTGGCTCACCCCTGAGCAGGGTCTGTCCCTCGGCTTGGCTGGCTGCCCCAGGGCAGCCTCCCCTTCCTCCTCCTCCTCCTCCTCCCGCACCACCCGCCTTAAAAAGACCGTTATTGGTAAAGCCTGGCCTCCCGCTGCAGGACTCGGGACACGGAGGGCAATTACTTCACAATTTATGGACTGGTGCTGGGCCAGCGCGGCTCCGGTGACGGCCGGAGCTATTCCTGCCCCGTGACACAGCACTTCCATCGCTCCCCCAGCGCCCGGCCGGGCTCTCCCTGCCAACCCCAGCCCATTTGTGGCATTTCGCAGGGTTTTCAGCGCTGAAAGAGGAGCCTGTGCTCGGTCACGCCGCTCCCAGCGCAGCACCGGGAGGAGCGGGCGCTTTTCCCTGCCCCAGCCTGGTTTCTGGGGGGTTTGAAAGGCTCCACCTGGGATGGCCTGGATGCCAATTCCCCTGTGCCCCATAGCAAATCCTTCCCGGGCAAGGTGGCTTTCGGGAGACGCATAAAGGGCTCCTTGTGTGAGGCCGAAGGGCTGGGAAGCGCATGAGCCGAAAGGCGGCAGCGGCTGAGAGCCGCTGGGGGAGGGCGCAGGGAAGAAACCACCCGGCATTTGCCCCACCATCGTTCCCACGCGTCAGGGCTGAGCAATGAACGCCACGAACTGGTGCCTCACCCCCGTGTTTGAGTGGCAGGGGACCTGGGGCTCCCTCCCTCCTGCCAACACCGGTGCCAGGGCGCCGAGTTGATTGCCCGAGCAGCCGCGCCAGGCCGGGCTGCCCCACGGCAACCGCTCCGCTTGGGGCTGGGAACCCGAACGGGCAGCGGGGAAAGAGGCTTTTCTGTGCACAGATGGGTCCTGCCCTCCCCAGAGCCCCGTCCACGGGTCCCAGGTCCCCGAGGATCCTCTTGGATGAGCACACCACCCGTGCAGACACTCGCCCACACCTCGCGGCAGCGTGATGAACCCCCCCCTCCCCAGCTCCAGGCGCAGTGCAATTAGCCCTACAAATGCCCTGAAAATGGGGAACGCAACCAGGCACAGGCTGGGGTTTGCAAACGACTTGCAGCTCATCGCTCTTGGGCTCCCGAGCACCCAACGCTCCCGACGAGGGGCGTTAATCCCTCGGGAAGCTTCTCTTAAACCTGACACAGTGGCTGAGCGCTGGGCTGCTGGTCACGTTTTGGTGCATGTGGCTTGGGAAACCACGGGCGAGCGGCACGAGGATGCTCAGGTCGCGCTCCTCCTTCCACCAACATCCCCACCACCAGCCCAGCAAAACCCGACCCGAGTAAGAATTGGGCAGCAAACGCCCTTCGCAGCTGCCATACACAGACCCCAACACAAACCCAACCCAGACCCCCCCAGCAGAGACCACAGCCCACTTACCTCACTCTAATTAAAGTCAAGAAAGGGGCCGGAGCAGGTCGGGAAGTGCAAAGGGTTAATCTCTCCATGGGGCGAAAGGCCCCAAAGGCAGCCCCGATATCGGAGGGAGGACGGGGGGCACGTACCGGTGTGTGTCTGCCGGTGCGTCTCCAGGGCGTCTTCCTTTGAGAACTGGGCGCCGCACTGATCGCAGACCAGGGCCTTGGCTCCCGCTGGGGAGAGAGAGGGGAGAGGAGGGTTATTCCAGGGGTTCCCACCCCAACCTGTGTGGGGATGTCGCTGCTGGCACCGTCCCCCCGCGGGACCCGGGCAATGGCGGGGCTCCTGCTCTGCACCCCCCCGGGGGAACCCGCGCCGTGCTTAACCCCCGGCCCTTGCACGTAACAGCACAAGGCACGATGAAGAGTTGCTTCCCAGGAAGAAATTAGATATTTGGGTGTGGGATTTCCCCCTCCCCCCCCAAATCATTAAACATCAATGCGTTTCATTAGCTTTGTAACCGATCTAATTGTGATTGGTTTCCTGCCCCTTCCCGCGGCAGCCGCTGCCGGTACCCGAGGGGGGTACCCGAGGATGCATCTGGCCAGAGAGGTGGCTGAGATGACTGAGCGAGCAGCTCAGAGGCGCCTTCGACCATCAAAGCAAGATATGGTATTGGGGGGAATTCTTAGAAAATCAGTATCAGCTCGTGTTGCTCGATCGGGGCGAGGCAAACAACAGGATGCCCGGCAGCAGATAAGCAACTTCCAGATAAAAGCAGATGAACGATACACGCCCTGTCGCAGGCATCGCTGCCGGGACAAAGCTGCGTGCCCGTTTCTTAGATTTCGAGGTTTGATTCATCTGTCGAGAGGAGCCGAGTGGGACAGAGCAGCCTTCGGGGCGGGGGGCACGGCTCCGCTGCATTTCCAGGGGTCCCGGCAGCCTCTCCCACCCCCTTCCCACCCCCCGGCCTCCCCAAGGCGATGGGATTTGGAGGAAGGTGCACAGAAACGGTGACGGGAGAGAGGGAGGGGTATCACGAGATGCATTAAAAAGAGAATTCCTTCGCCTTTAAATTGTCTGGGTAACGGCTGGCTCGCAGGCAGAAATATTTGGCAGCGGCGAAATTAAAAGTGATAAATTTTCTCGCCAAGCGCTGATCGATAATAGAGGTCTCATCTGTTAATCAATACGACAGTCTGCCTGTTTACTGTGCATATGTTGTTCTCCGCCGCCCTCGCCGCGATGTCAAGTTTGCATTCAAAACAACCCGAGTGCGCTCGGGCCACATGAGCCGCTCCAAAGGGATAAACACACCCCAAAAAAGGGGCTTTGGGGGGGACGCGGGGAGGGCGGCTCGGCCCGCAGGTGCCGACGGGGATGCCCTGGGGAGCACGGTGCAGATGCGGGTGCTGCCGGTGGTACCCGGGGCAGGGAGCGGAGCGCGGGGCAGAGGGATGCCGAAGCTGCCGGGGGCCGATGGTTGCCCTCCGCCCGGCACCGGCGATGCGCAGCCGGCAGTTGCCAAGGCAATGGCTCTCCATCGCCGCTCCACGCTCTCCCGAGCCCCAGCGCTGCCAAAGGTGGGTATCCGTGAGGATACCGTCGCCCGCGGCAGCAACAGGTCCCCCCCGGGCGGAGCAGCATCAGGGATGTCAGGGGTCCTGGGCTCCGGCGGGGCCGGGACGCGCTGGGGCTGTGCCAAACGTCTGCTTTGCCTTTCTTTTGCCCCCATTTTGGGTGGGGGACACAGGTGGCCCCCCCGAGCGCCCTGCGGAGGCACGGCCAGGAAGGGCAAAGGCGGCCGGCATCTGGCCCGGGGAGGGAGGGGGGGGAACATAAAAAATTCCTGGCGAGGCAAAAATAAACAGGGGGAAGGGCGGGAGGAGCCGGGCGCGCTCGCTTACATAAGGAAGCACAGCGTGTACCAAAACAGCGGACCCAAAAAAAGCCGGAGCTGTCAGAACAATGAGTACAGACGCGGGGCATTTTACAGCAGGCGCTGCCGTACAGTTTTATTTACAGTACCTCTTATCAGCGCGGGAACAGCACGCCGCCTGCCAATTTCCAAAGGCCAGGACTGCGTGTTCTTTCCCTCAAGTAGATGTGTACTCCAGGCGGGGGAATTTTTTTCTCTCTCTCTCTTTTTTTTTTTT
>VXAK01009329.1:0-13815 GCA_013399435.1 Arenaria interpres
AAAAGAAATATTTATTTTATCTAGGCTGTACTGGTCTGCCCTCAGTAAAACCAACATCTTTCAAACTGTTCAGCTTTCTCTTATTAACAAAGTTAATCTTTGATCAAACATCTCTAGGCTTGTTGCAATCTCCTGTTCTGCTTAGGAAAGATACAGTGAGATATTTCAGTTCTTCTTGTGTTGCCCTTGTTGTCTCAGGACATTTCCTTGCTGACCTCTTCTCTCTTAAAGGAGAGGCTTAGGCTTATTTAAGCTATCAATGCATCCAAACCTCTCATTCTTTGTCCTGTCTACAGCTCAGTTTCCAGAGCTACTAGACAATCCCAATTTAGAAAGGTGAATCTAATTCAGCTTTGCATCCATTGCACAATGCTACTATACCAATTTTCAAGACCTGAATGTTTAGCTCAATTCATTGGAATAAAGTGGTGTAGTTTCCTTTCTGTGATTATAGATGTTTCTGTAATTCCATGGACAATTGTCCCCTAGGGAGCATTGCACCGTTGTATTGTATTGCCAAGATGTGACAAATTGCAGTAAGATTCTCATTTGTGCTCTGCTGCTAGATATTCAAGAATATGCTGGAAACTCACTAGCTGCATTAGTAAACTAACACAGGACCATCACCTAGCACTGAGGTCAACTAGCATGGAACAATCTGTGCCTGCCCTATTAAATTATCTTTAAAAAGGTGTCACAGCTGCCTACTAGAAATGGCCTTCTACTCCGCACTAATTTCTAATGCATACACAGGGGAGAGCCTTAGCTGATAGAGGCCCAAAATAAAGAAATATATAGTAGCAGGGATTTTTTATAACAGTTTAATAGGAGGCAGGATTGAATTCCATTGCCTGGGAGCTTTCCTTATCACGATTTAACGCACTAGTATAGACATAGCTGTAATGGCTTGGATATCTTCATCCCTGCTACATCTCCCCAAGCAGGTCTGCCTGTTTTGGAGAGGATACATAACTAATTTTATGCTTTAAAAATTGTAATGCATTACTACCTCTTCATATCAGTCAGACCCTTAAATGCCCGCCCGGCAGCATCTAAGCTAGATTTATTCTCTGAACAGAAATAATACCTTAAATTCCTTTATGATATCCTTCAAGGTCTGAAAGACTGATTAATTCTTTTATGCTTTGCAAAGGTAAAGATTACAGACCCTCTAAGAAATGCTTTTGCAGCAATCTTCTAGGATAAAGAAGGGTAGCTGTCACTAATGTTTTTTGTCTCAGTAAGTAGTTCAAAATAATTTTCTGTATGAATTATGAAATAGAGGTCATTTTTGTACTCCAGAACTTCTCTCTCGAGATACGGAACTTTAACAGAAGCAGCTGGAGCCATAGCAATACAGGAAGTGAAAACACTGCCAGTATCAACATAAATCCTGCTGGCACTCTAGCTTTCTAGAAGTACCTGCCAGAAGAAAAGACTCCAGAGTCTGCAAAAGGATGGTAGAAGGGAAAGAGAAGAAGGAAGTTTATTGCTGCTATCATTAGCCTTTGGAGTGAAAGCAGCATTTAAGTATACTTAAAAATAGGATCTCTACATTGCATGTTGGCTGTTGTATAGGGTATCTGAACTGGCTTTAAATGCACTTCTTAGGTACCAGAAACAATGACAAATTTAACAGCTGGAGATAAGCATGACAAAGTAGCCAATACCAAGCAGCTGGAAGATGTGCTAATCTATTTAAAGCTACCTGAGGGATCTCTTACACGAAACTGCAGCACAGACTTCAAGTCTGCACTGCATGTATGCAGCATTCAGGTTTTTATCTAAACTTATTGCCTGCTCATAAGAAGACAGGGAGAGTCCTTAGATATGACAACTGTTTTATAGCACACACAAGCCCTTCGCTGCCTCTGGCACACCAAAGTGATCTTGGCCCACCCGGAATTTGAAAGGGAGTGTTGTAACTGGGTGCTCACTGATTAGTATGGATACCAGATGTGTTAACACTTGGGAAATAACAGTGAACACATTTGAGAAACAGGTGAAATGAATGATTTTTGTGTTAATGGCAACTTAAAGTGAATACATCATACCTATAATAATCTCCTCTGTACAGTAGTTTTAACTATAACATATGCAATCATCTAATAGTGTAAAAGGAGTTGGGGAGTGAATGTTAATGCTTTTTTTAAGAAACATTTGGGGATTTCTTTTGGTTTTTTTTAGTTTTACATAATCTTGTAAAATGGTGTGGTTATCTTATATATTACACGAAAATGTGTTAAAACTATTTTTTAGCAGCTCTGTCCTATGAAAAAACTTATTTGAATCCCAGAAGGAAAACAAATTGATCTGTGGGAACAGACATAATAATTCATAGGCTATGTCAGGGTTTAGGTCAAGTAAAAGCAATTGCTAATAGATTAAAAGAGAAAGCTTGTCTTAAAATGAAAACCTATAATCCTAAACCCTATCTGATAGGACTTTATTCATAACCAGAAGTCAATTTCTTCCAACAATCAGAATAGAAGCTGAATAGTCCTAAACCTAGTTCATTGGCTTCCAGGCAGCTGTTACACAGTAATCTATGCAAGAACAAAACCAATAAGCCCTGAATAACTCAGTCACTAAATACTGAACTAGAATGCCAAGAATAAACTTACTTTTCCTTCACCATCCTTCATCTATACTTTGCTCAACAACATGTCTGTAAACTCTAGCTTTGAAAAAAGTCCTTACAGTCCTGCTGAAAGAATTTAAATGGGCTATATTTTGTGTTGGACTCTTACTCAGGAGCCATATCCACCATCTGTCACAAATACAGTACTGATAGGCCAACACTATCCTAAGATTACAAGAACTGATTTTCAATATCTGTCCAAGAAAAGAGACAGAACAGAAAAATAATCGTAACCTGTCACAGAATACAAGACAACCCATCCATGTTAAAATCCAGATTTGAGTGGGATATATGAGAGGTATCAGTGTGAGATGTGATGATTATAGTATCAATAATAACTGCAACTTAAACTGGGTATCACCTGACAAAGAAGAATCTAAAAATGCTAAAGAAATTACATGGGAGAAAGAAAGCTAAAAAATCTACATTATGGGATAAATTTACTTACATAACTTGTAGCTCTAAGGCTAAACGGAATATATGTTTGATACCTGTGCATTCCTTTAATATAAATAGTAAAATTAACCCTTTTTACATTTTCTGTACCTTTTAGAGCAAATATCAGACTGTAACTCTTTTTTATCAAATAAAAACAGACACTGGATACACAGAACACACTTGATTTTTATGAGCTTTTAGGAATTTAAGGATTCAGGAAAATATTCATAAGTGCTTGTATTGCTCAGAGATTTCTTTACTTCAGAATACCCCTTCTGTCTTTTATTTTCTTTTAAAGGTTTTTACTTTATCTTTGGCATTTCTCAGCTATGAAATGACAAATATTGGGCTTTTGTTGTACAGGAATCAGGAATTTATGCTCTCTAAGCTCAGTCTTAATTAGTTTTGTTTTGTTTGTAATTATACTGTGAAACAAGTTTAGCTCCTCTTCCTGGTTGCTAGCACCACTACGCGGATATCCAAATGCTGAATTTCACATGACCAAAACCTGCTTGAGTTTAGTTGCATCAGTGGTACTCTAGATGGAAACTCTAGTCCTTGTGATAGTAGGAAAAACACAAAGTAAATGCCCAGGCCATCACAGCATTTCTCCACAGCTGCCTAGCATTTGCAAACTTCCAGGAAACTGGTTTAAAGTTTACATCTTAAAGGGTATAAGTGAAAGAAAACAGATAAAATCAAGTATACTTGAGAGACAGAGCACAGAAGAATAAATATATTGATGTATTGATATATCCACAGCTCTGTCCTTGCCTGATGTGCCATAGAGAAGGTCTGTAGCATAGCTGCGTGGGGTAAAACTCACCTGCTCACCAGCCCGTTGGGACTTATGCAGTAATTCGCATTTCACCGTGTCGCTTCAGATTTCTGAAGGAGCTGTACCATTCAACAAATCCATACCAAAAATGGCCAACCAAAAGAGTGGAGCAGTTTCCAGCCACCTCTAGCTGTGCAGTCCTGAGTCTGGCAACTAAAGCTGCTGGTCCAGGTAGTCTTATTGGGTGGTAACATTCCTTCTAATAGAGCATTTTTCTTGGATGCACAGTTGTCTTTATTGGGGATGACTAATCAGCAGAGGCCAGAAAAGCTGAGCAAACTCATACTGTGAGATGATGAAGTTGATGCCAATTTAAATTAGATATTATGTGTGATAGAAAAAAAAATATTGTGTAATAATATGAACCAATGGCTAACAAGGCAGAGGTTTGCTAAGTCGTAGTGGATGGACATATTCACTCTGAATTCTCTTTCACTTAAAGCATTAAGAACCACACAGGTCTTTTAGAATGCTCATCTGTTTCTGAGACCAGGACCCTCAATTTCCAGCTCTAGAGTCTAGCATTTTAATCACCACAGATACATTGGGCAGCGGTTTGATTTATGACTGCCATAGCTTCAGCTGCTGAAAGTCCTCAATTACACCAGAATACCATGATTTGGTTGGCATTTTGTTTCTGAATAAGATTCCAGAATAACTCTTTCTAGAAAAAGCACAAGTTGCTGCTGAAAACCACATTGAACTTGGGAACGCTTTGCCAGTGTTGAACATTAATACAGCTGTACTGGAAGGAAAATCTGGAATGCTCACCTAGATCTGAGCTTTCCACCATCCCTCCGGAAAAATCTGGTGGTCTGAAAAGTACTTCCAACTTTGACTTAGAACACATGCATTGTTAAAATCAGAGACTGGATTAACTGCAAGCAGTGTTAAATTAAACCTGTCAGTGTTACAGTTTCATTATATAACATTTAATTTGCCATATTATTCCAGATATCTCAAAAATGTAGCACGATTTTGTTTGGCTTACACTGTGTTGTTCCTTTCTAGGGGAAGGAGGGGAAAGAAGAAAAGAAGAAATTATGTTGAAAACTTGTGTTAGATAATGGAAGCTAGTGTGGTTAGTTCCTACGCACATATGAATTTCATAGTGATATAGTTCTGAAATATTGACATTCTCACAGTTTTGCAGAAAAGACCTCTTTTTAGAGAAAAAAAAGTCTTCAATGGAGCTAAATCCATGTTTTTTCAATTTCTATATCTCCTGGGTCTGAACAAAATTGAAGTGTCATATTTCATCAAGAGAAAAATGCCAGACAATCTGAAAATCACTTGACCTCTTTTATTGCCTTTCTATTCTTTTTTTACAAAAAAATATTAAATACCTGGCAAAGATGTCAGTCAGCCTCAGAGAAGTAAGTCTACTTTCTTACAGAGAACGGAATATTGCAACACAGGGCTTCTACTAATAAACTGCGTGTTCCCCACTGACAATATTTACTTCTCTACCAAAAAGTGTTTCTATGAATATACTACTAGTCTGTTGGTTGGGCAGTGCAGACAGTTGTAACAAACCTAAACACTGGAAAATGCAGCAGTTTGGGTTATGACAAGATGAATCTGCTGAACATGCAAACTAAACCCCCAACACAGGAATCACGGAACATGCAAGATGAATCCAGTGATGATCCGTTTGCATCAGCTTCTGACAGTGGCCAGCCTTGCAGAGCAAACTACAAGATGCTTGTGGAGCAATCTTTGAAATTACAGTGTAAACTGTATTTTTATGGCAGTTGTCTCCAGACACCTACTGGTTTCTTTACTCTCTGTATCAAAATCCCTGTTATTTTTCCTACCCAACGTGACTTTTGATGTTCTAATTTCCTTGTAAATACCAACTTCTTGTTTGACTCTAGCTACCTGTGGGAAGTTAATTAATGAAATGAAAAAATCATGCATTAGAAAAATAAGTATTTATTTGCAAAATTCGTGAGCTTCCCCCTTGTGTTCCTTAGGTGTTCTTTGTACCTGTATTCGGTGGAAATGGAAGTGGAAATTGCTGAATTAGCTACTCTGTATTGCTTGTTGTTTCTGATGGCTTTCACACATTTATATGGCTGACCACATGTGAATATTTTTCTCATTGAAG
Source organism: Arenaria interpres (assembly GCA_013399435.1). Classification (NCBI taxonomy): domain Eukaryota; kingdom Metazoa; phylum Chordata; class Aves; order Charadriiformes; family Scolopacidae; genus Arenaria; species Arenaria interpres. The sequence goes on from VXAK01009329.1 coordinate 6,028, forward strand.
CTGACAATAAAGATGGGAAAGAAAAAGAAAGGGGTATACCACCTGATATTTATACGAGTGTGAGACTATGCAAACAGGTGGTTACGGCTGAGAAATTAAATCCCAAAGCTTCATAATGCACTTTCTTTTCCATTGTTTTTTCTTATACTTCATCTCTAGACTACAGCATTTTCAGTGCCATCATACTTAAGAAATCTAATAAGTATATCCTTGGAAAAAAAAAAACAAAAAACAAAAAACCCTTAAGTCCCTTTTTAAATGCCAAAACCACTGTGAAAATTGATTAACTAAATGTTTTTTAAAAGTCCGTGAGACGTTTGGAGTAATTATTGTGATATTAGTACAAAACTATTTGAAGCATGATATGGCCCAACAGAGCCACTGCTTCTCCGTAATGACGGTGATGAGTGTGGTGTGGACTACCCCACCCCAAGTAGTGAGCTGCTTCCCACCTGCCACAATACCAACATTTATACCTGGAGGACCTTATGTACTCCAGTCCCCATGCTGTTCATATCACAGCAACTTAATCATGTAAGCTCATCAAACATCTAAAGACATTTGAAAACTTGGTCATAAGAAGATTTGAAGTCTCGTTCCTATTTTCAAAATTGACTTGGTTATTTGAGATCTAAATTCTTTGGACGTGCAATGGGACAAGGCACAAAGACTGACATAAAATATTGAGGGGAAAATAAGAACAAATGTCTGAAAGTTTGTTATCATACCTCATAATGCTATTTTAAAAATATGCAGGCCAAAGAAGGAGGATTTGCGAGTTTAAGGATGGAATGAATCTTCAAAATCCACAATACTGTTTGTTTCGAGTACCATTGGACTCCTGAGTTCTCTTAATTTACCTTATAGGTTTTTCTTTCCCCAAAAGTGGCTAAGTATATATTATACCTTTTTAAAAACTACAATTAAATTCACCTCTCAGTGTGAAATGTTAATACGTATATTTCTGAGGTTTGGCATCTGTTCACCCTACTTGTTTTCATGAATACTAGTTTGTGCACATCTATACAAGATTGAAAAGATTAAAACTAGAATAAATATGTCCACCTCCAATCAACACCCAGCTGCACTTCACCTCATGCCCCCTACTCCTCCCATTCATTTACTATTACAGAAAATGAGTAAATATAAAGATAATGGTCTATCACAGCAGAAAATTATGATTACAGAAAAATTAATCTGAGACAGACACTGGTGGAATAAAGCATATATGAAGAGCAATTAGCTTGTGGCAAGTGATTTTTGGTTTGCCAAGAAACAGTCATTTTCTCAGCTAACATGGGAAGTCCAACACAATGCTGGCAGATGCCATATAAAAGCAGAAAATTTGAATACTTCTCTCCGCCTAATACGAGATAGTAAGTACATATTTTTTAAGTGTATTCCTATGTCTAAGGAGATTTTGAAATTCACTGTATGCATTTATCAACATACCTATATTTTTTTAAATTCCCTCACCTTCAGAAGGTGTTTGATTGCATCCTAAGAGTCTGTGATAAACAGTAGAACTGCCTTCTGGAGGTACCTGTCTGCTAGATATGGAAGAAATCCAGGCAATTAGATCAAGCTAGGCATCTGACTTCTACACAGTTTTTAAGTAAAGTGATTATAGTTCTAAAGGATTTATATAGTTTTTCCTTCTTTTACACTTGGCAAAAATCATAATCAACACAAGACATTTAGCAAAAAGTGAACTAAATTTTATTCCTTTCTGTTGTGCAACTGAAGTGCCAATAAGTGACATCTCTGCAGAATCAGTGAAATCTTTTAAGGCAATAGGCTTCTAGAAGTGAAAGGGAAGACATAAATCATAACCTTTTTTTATTATCATATTGTCCAGAAGAAAGTAAGCATGGACTTGTTTTCACAACCTAAAATGTGACTGTAGAGCATTAAATATTGAAATAATACTTTTGAGAAATTCACTTCAGCTATATCAATGGCACTACTGCTTTGAGGAGTTGTTTGCAGGCTTGTAACTATGTTGTAATCTTATCAACTTCTGTGCTATTTCATGCCATAACTCTTGACCAGACTGTCTAAAAATACAGACATACATAAATATTGTATAAAATTAAGTTGAAACCTCAATGTATAGTGATTGGCACATATTCATTTTAAAATCTACCATTTTTCATTCTTCAGTTATTCTAATTGTATTTCTTAAGTCTGGAAACTAAATAACCAGCTAGAAATAAACTCAGCCAAAATTGGCATTGCTCACTGTAGTTGCTCATTGTGTGAACTTTCTGCCTCTATGAAAGGTTTTAGTTATAGTGCCTCTTTTACTGTCTATGTCTAAGTCAAAAACTGTGACTTCTAACTGCAGAAAAGTGAAGAGCTACTGTGTCTCTCCCCTTGTGGGATCATACATAACCTTTTCCTCTAAAGTCCTTAACGCTGTTTATGGTAATATATCAGTGGAAAATATAATTGTCAATCACTCCTCCTTTTGCCCCACTTAAGCTTTCCAAAAGTCATTTGGTTTCCAACTATTAGATGTGCTAGAAACAAATAGATCATGTATTTAAAGAAGTTCCTAGCTCAGCTTCCAAATATTAGGGTATACTTCTAAACTGCCCCTGATGTTGTCTTACACTGCTGAAGATCTAAGAAGTTTCCCTTAAAAGTTCTTCTGCAGAAAAGAAGAAAAATGAAGAAAATAATAGGGGAAAATGTGACGGAAATAGGCAACCCCTACGATTCACAGCCATATAGCATTACGCATCTAGCACACTATTCTTTTGAATACCATTTATATGTATCTTATCAGTAAGGTCATTACTACACATATGAATGCGTACACATACCTTACTGATGAGATACATATAAATGGTATTCAAAAGATGTGACTTCCCAAGTATGAAGACCAATAAAGCATCTTGTACATTGTCAAAGTTCCTTTTTCCTTTAGCACCTCAGGTTTTATTATTTGCAATGTGATGTGCCAAAGTTCTTTGGAAAGGAGGCTACATCACTAGGTACAAAAAGGCATCTATAGTTTTCCAGTCTAGATAAAATAAAATAAATGTCTATGCACAACCAAGCATCAGTATAAATGATACAAGAAAAAGAATACTTCCATCACTTATAAAGAAGATATAACTAATTCAAAACCATTTGATTTATTATTTATCATTCATTTTGGGGGTATGCCACCATCTCAAGCATGCCCTACCAACTGCTATCAATGTGTTTTCACCAGTTTGTATATCTGAAATACATATTTGATTCTAATTCTTATCTTAAAATGGTGTTTTCATTGTCTTTCACATTTCACTGAATGAAAACGTTTAATCCATTGACAAAAGTATAAACCACTGTCTTGCCACTGTTGCTACAAGGTAGATATATTATTATACATTTTTCATTTAACTTTGTCAAATAAAAGATATTCATTAGAACCTCTTGTCACTATAATTCACTGGAGGCTGAATGAGATTAGGGACAAAACCAGAAAGAAACAGAGATAATAGTAAAGGACTATCACAAACATATTACATCAGTCTAGAAAGGAAGACAAGCATGTAGAAAAGAATTAGGAAACATTACAGTGACATGTCCAACTCTACTTCCCTCTTTTGTGCATCTGAAAAGTTCCAGTATAAGTCATCTTGCAAAGTTTAGTTTGAATAGCTCACTGCAAGACAGAAGAATTTGCATGGAAAACAAAGGCTGTGATAGGGAAAAAAAAAAAGAGAAGCTCAGACTACAAGATTCATTTGGCATTGCTTACTGTTATGATTTGCTAGCTTAGCATCATAAAGAATGCTCCATTTGAATTATATTCTATCAAAATCTAATTCATGAGAATGCTGAAAATTATGATTTATTCTGATAAGGAAAACTTTATCTCTTCAGGCAGTAAGATAGCTCTGTTATCAATAACTACAATCACTTAAAGCACACAGAATAATCTGAATGCTAACTTACTAGTAAGCAGTTCAAATAACTGAACTATCTTAAAGAGTTTTGTCCAAACCCTCAGCTTTTCTTTCCAACAAGGCATGGGATGCTTATTCAGATATTCATTCGGTTTAAACAGAAAGATGTTTTTAAGTGACAAAATGTATACTCAGCTGACCAGTTAATGACTCAATTTAACTGAATGCAAAAGAAACCAAAAAATGCAAGTGTGGTTTAATACATAAGTTAATATTTTAAAACACAGTGTTAGTTCAATGTATCTCCTTTTAATGATAACACTCAAAGTTCAGAGTGTATCTGTCATTACCAAATAATAGAAGAAAGAAATATTTGAGGAAAATATTTGAGGGACCTTTCCAGAAATTAGATTTGTTTTTCCCACAGCTATGAGTGTGATTGCATATTTTTGCAATGATTACATATTTAATGTCAGTACCTGTTTTTCGTTAGAGTACCCCATTAGATGGGCTTTTTTTGTTCAGAGTGAGGTCCCCATTGTCTCAGTGTCTTTGTATCTGCATGGCAACATCTACCGAGAAAAGCCAGGGAATCAGTGGTAGCTCTTGAAAGGCACTCAGCTGTATCTGAAGCTCACACTGGGAAGTGACAATGTCACTGGTCCAGATGACATGTCTATGACTGTGTGAGCCTCTTCTGCATTCAGCTCCATTGGAGTGGTATGCAGAATGCAAAGAATTGCAAAATGATCTCGCTGAGACTGTGTAATACATCCTCAGTAAGATAACATAGATTGTCTACAGCTACACAAGGAATGTCTAAGCTTCAGGAAGCTCACAGCCCTTGCAAAAAGAAAATTAAAATTAAGACAAATGATGCACTGTAGGTATAGTTTGCTAAGCAGAATAACTGCATGAGTACTTTTCTTGTCATGTAGTGCCAGTCGACCTCCTTGGCTTTCCTCAGTTACTACAAAGAAAAGTGTTTGAGGAGTGGAGCAGCTAGTATGCCCATATCCCGAGCTGCTGCATGTTGCTAATATCACAGATATCCCCATGTAAATATTAAAATAATTAAGACTCTTCCTAGTAACATACTACAAAGCTAGTGAAAGTTTCCAACAGCACCAAGCTGTCTACAGCAGTACCTGTATTGTCAGGAGAAAATGCAAAATACTTGCACCTCAGCGCACACAGAGTGCACTGAAATGCACTCAAAGATGCATTTTGACATTATGACCAGAGGAACAGGCAGGCAAGTAACTCTTCAACAATTTCCACACTTCAGCTGAAAATGCATTGTTCCTTCTCTTCCTCAAGATTCAGTATCTCCAAGAACAGAACTGGAACCTCAGTTTCAAGACGTTGTTTGCTAAAAATTACTTCTGAGACTTTCCAACAACAAAATGCAGGAATGTTCTTTGCTGAATTATTTGTATATGCTTTCTTTTCAGGCTAATTCAGGAGATATCGTCACCCAAGAGCAAAACCCTTCTATTTCACTCTCAAAGACTTTGTGCTCTAAAGAATCACTGAATGATGTCTTTTTCTGTTGTAACAGACAATGTGATATACTAAATTCAGCATTGCTTTTGCTTTTGGTATTTACTCACAGAGTTCTTATATGTATCTATCATCCATGCTTAGAGGGCATGTATAAAATAAAAACAGAAATATATGATACGCCAGCCACAAGAACTGGTTGAGGCAAGAGTGACTAATATAAGCTATTATTATTACTGCTTTCTTGGATGCTTTAAGCAAAAGATCTGTGAACTAGTTCAGTATTCCATTGAAAATCACAACAGAATCTGTGAGCAACGGACAAAGCAAAATATGTTGAGACATTTCCCACTGTGAACATTTTAAAACATTTTATTTGAAATTGCAACACAGCGTAAACCAGGATTATAAAAAATGTATGGTGATGCATCTAAAAGAGTATCATAGAAAACCCCTGCAATACCAATTTTAGAAAGAGAATTGAGTGTAAACTTAATAATGGAGAAGATTCACAAATGCAGTTCAGCTGTTTTTGCTGCTCTGATTATGCAAAATAGCATAAATGAATATGAACAGAAGGTTATGGTTACTTCAAATTATGACAGGAAGGCATAGGAGCTAGAACATACTTTAAAGTTTGGGCTTGTGATTGTAAGTGGATTCATTTTAGTGGAGTGTGATTAGAATAACTTTCATGGAAGAAAGGTGCTAATATGGGAAACTTCTAATAGTAGATCAAAGTTAGCACTGTCTTTGTTAAGGAAGATGAATATTATTATTTCTGATTCAGAGTTGGAGAAAATGGAATATAAGAAACAGAGTGACTTGCCAAAACAAACGCTTTGGGTCAGTTACAGGCATCTAGAATCTCATTTCAGAGGCCAACAACAGGAAACCACAGACTCTTGCACAGATCTTTCTAATTCTATATCCAACAACCCACATCTTCCCGGGGCTTACTCATCATAGCTATAATTTAAGAAACCATATCTGGTGCAAAAGAAAATATTAGAACATGAGCATTGCCCAAAATCAAAGCTTCAAATTGCTCCAAAGCATTGCTACCTTATTAAACTTGTGAGCAGCAAAAGAGGAGATTTTATACGCAGGGTTTACTGCTAACCATGTAGTTTCATAGTATTCTATGGGTAGGTCACAATAAAAAATTAAAAAAAAAAAATTCTCTCATGGTGGAAGATAGACAAAGACTGTACACAAATATAGGAAAAGGATGTCACAAGGTTAAGGAAGCTCCCAATTGGATTCATTTTACCCTGATTAAATACAGTACAGTACTGACTCCTCAACAAATAATTTCTACTGTGTTTTTTTAATATTCCCAGGAAGTCCAGGGGTCAGGAATCTGGAGGCCTCACTGATGCTGATGGAATGTCCACATTCGGCCTTGACTACCAAGAAAACAAATGAGGATCCCCCTGATTCTATCATGGGAGGTAACAGGGGAAACAAGTAAAGAGTATACAACTTTAAAAAGTGTGAAAGGAAGTCCACTGGTTTTAGTGAAGTATGAAATTTCGCATTGTTTTCCAAGTTCTAATATGATCCAGAAGCTATTTCTACATTCACTTACCTACTCCTGGAATAACACAATTCGGATCAATGTGGTAGTATGTGATGGTACCCACAGTCATCACTGGAATAAAGTGCATATTAGAAGCATAAGTATTACAAAATGAAAGAATTTACATAAGTACAACTGGGCATAAATTCTAGTGGGGACATCAGCTGCATTAGAAGCTTCCAGGTAATTGGTTGCTTGGAGGATCACAGTAACATTGAGGAATAGCTTTCAAGTCACTTGTATAAGACCTGAGTATATTTCTATTGTTCTCTGATTTCCACTGAAAGCAAATATGGTTCTCAAGCAAAATTACTCTAAACAGAGTAACTATCCCATGGACTTTGACCTCTGTCCTTCTACAAACTGAGCAAGGCAAATCAAGCTTAATATTCAGTGAATATTGTCCTGTCCCTGTGTCAACTGACATCAGCTGCTTCAACTGACACTGTAAAATAACTCAGGATCATTTCCTGTTTAAAAGGTATGACATTGGTGATTATCCTATTGTTTCCAATCTTGGTATGCATCAGTCAGTGCCATTCACTGATTTCAGAGTACAGAGGAATAAATGAAGAGATTTGTGTATCTCTTCAATATTACAAAGTAATAAATACAAAATAAAATGGAGAGAGATAGATCTACTGCACAATGAAACCATATAATCTATTTTCTAGGGAACTGGAGCCCATACAAGTACTGAAATTAAACCCTCTGTTTTCTGCTTATTTTGTGACTACTTGACTTTCCGAAATACATTTTTAGGCCTTTTTCTCTGAGTGTTCTGTGAAAATATTACTGTGA
>VXAK01009332.1:302-23124 GCA_013399435.1 Arenaria interpres
ATTTAGTGTTTGAGTGTGGTGTGTGTGGTGGTTTTTTTGTTTGCTTGGTTTTTTTAAAGGTTCTTTTGAATTTTGAAATGCTTAATGACATGTTGCATTTTATATTTTGGATACCTCAAAAAAACCTTGTATCCTGTTTAAATATTGTGGGGACATAACTTGGCTGATGAAATCTTCACATTTGGAAGTACAACATTCTGTCAGAGTAAAGTGTTAAATTGAGTTATGCTCAAATTAAATATTTATTTTAACTTTTCAAGAAACAGAAGGAGTGTTTCAGTGTTGAAACATGACTTTTTTTTTGGCAACAACAACGCTGGAAGCTCACTATCAGTGCTTCAAGTAGGCTGTACGCTGTTTTCAAAGCATGTTGTGTGCCTTGTGGAGATCAAGTGAAAAGGGGGATTGACTGCCCTCTGTGCATCTATATCTATATGTATATAAACAAACACTGTTCCTTTTAGTCTTCCATGTTATGGAAGTGTAATGAGCTGAATTGGATATCGGAACTGATTATTTTATAAGGGAAGACCCAAGAGCAGCATATATGATACATGGGTTGTCTACCTGAGGGTTGGGAGAACTTGAGACTTCAAAAGAAGAAAGAAAAAAGAACCCTTAAAGGCCTGCCTGTACCTATAGTCTCCCTCATGAGATTTGCCTAGGTGTTCACCCCAGTATACGTCCTTACTTTTAATACTTCCCTGTGCTCCCCACCACCCTGGAATTAGTCTTCCATTTTCTCTTCCGTTTCCTTTTGGGATTGTGTGGGGTTTTTTTGCCTGGTGATCTGAATCATAGTGATCCTTTAGGAAAGCAAACTTCTAACAAGCATGACACTAGTGATGAGCAGAAGAGGGGGAAAAAGGGTGCAGTAGAGAATTAAAGCAGGTGAAAATAGAACTAATCTGCTTTAAAAAAAAAAACAAACCACCAACCTACAAGAGAGAAAATAAGAGTGTTTTACCAATGCCTCATTGGTTTAGTGGGCAAACTACTTTTGGAAGAAGATAGAACAGAAATATTTTAGTCTGTACTGGGTAAATCAGTAAACAGAAGTAGCTTACATAGTATTTTGGTGAATTTTGGCTTAATGCTTCTGGTTTTTATTTCTCTTTACATTTTCATAGTGTTGGAGTCAGAATATACTGGTAGCTAAAAATGAAAGCTTACATAATTTTCAGGTATTGCAGTAAAGGTATGATTCTTAATCATTTGCTGAGGAAAAATCTGTTCTTTATCACTGAAGTCACATGAAATATTGTTCCCTTTTTTTGGTCTGAGATGACTAAAGCAATATTTTAAGATGTACTTATTAAGGTTTGCGTCCTTTAAATGCTCATTAGCATGTGTTTATGTATTCACATGTATAAAATACTATTAATGTTAGTCTTAAAAAGAATTAGAATAGGCAGTGCATATTTAACAGTTTGCTTATTATGTTCTAGTATCTGTAGATTCCTCCTGGATATGACTTTCACGTGTGCAACTTGTTTTTTCTTCCTCCAGATTTGAAGAACAGAAGCATGCTTTCCACTGAGACTTACACTACCGTTTGTGATACATGATGTCTCTAAGTGAGAAGAATAGTGTGGTTTTTGCATATGAATCTTCAGTACACAGCGCCAATGTACTTCTCAGTCTTGACGATCAGAGAAAGCAAGATATTCTTTGTGATGTTACTATTTTAGTGGAAGATCAACGATTTCGGGCTCACAAAGCTGTGCTTGCAGCTTGCAGCAGTTACTTCCTTTCAAGAATTGTGGGCCAGGTGGATGCTGATCTTATCATCACTTTACCAGAAGAGGTGAGTGTCGCTCCCTTCTGTATTTTACCTGCCAGTGCTTCTAATCTGTTTTGCTCAGTTCAGTTTTACAATAGGCTGGTGTTTAACTGAGAAGTTAAGGTAAGGGCGTTAAGAACTGAAGGGAAGGAATTTCAAAGTTATAAAGCTGCCATTGGTTGAGGTAAAGGCTAGAGCATATCACAGACTGAAGATAAGTGAATGCTGTCTTGGGGAATGTATAGGGGAGATCTTTTCAATAAAGTGTGTATTACCTTTAAAATTGTGCATCTGTTTCAAAGCATGTAAGCTTGTCAAAAAATAGGCCTTAAATGGTAAAGAAGTATTACAAAACTAGTCATCCTATATGAAAAGAGAATACTCTTGGAGTAATAAATAAACAAATTAGAGTTTAAAATGCTAAAACTTTTAAATCAATATCATTAAGATTAGGTTTTGTATGTTTGAGTAATATAACTGTGCTTATGTTCCTTGCTTGCTGCTTACTGTTGTTAATTTTCTTCTGCTCAGCTCCCCATCCTTTTTACACACTGATCATTAGCAGCTTGATTTTTTTCTACTGTGTTTTGTTTTATTACTTCTAAGACTGAGAAGATGTATTGCAATTATTTGCTTCCTTTCTTTACCCCTAAAATACATATTCTTATATCAGATTGAATTCAAAGGCATTCCAGTGGGAACGAGCCAGAACCTGACATCCATAGGAAAGCAAATTTATTATTACGTATCTGGAGTGTCCAAGACATTTAAAGACTGCAAGTGGCATTTAGTTAAGTTACAAGAAGTATGAAGCAAGTGACTGGATTTGTATATGAAACGCTGTGCTTGTAGATGGAAAGTGAAGAGCCTCCAAGTGCTCTGATTGTGCCCAATGGTAGCGGTAATCTGAAGAGTTGGTTGTTAAATAAGCCACCTCTCAGAAAGCCATTGATTATGATAAATAGTTTTGGGGGTGGGAAGTAGCATGCAAATTGTTGACAGCTCAACTAGAATCATTAACGTTGGATGAAAGGTGGACATCAATTAATATTTATAGTGACATTGGAAATTACATTATAGACTTGTTCATGTACAAGACTGAGTTGAGTGTTACGCGGAGGTGATGTATTCAGGCGGCCTGTACTTCAGTAAAGTAGCTACCTCACTGGCTTCGTAACATACTAAGATAAGCACAAGGATTCTCTATTCCCAGAATCTTTCTAATTTTACTGGAACCAGAAAAGTAAAAGGAATCAACTGGTCTCTTTAAAGATCTTCAGTGGACTTTGCTTTTCTTTATTGATCAATGAACTTGTTACAAAATTATGTTACAGCGTCATACCACTGTGTCACTTCTGCTCAATCTTCTTACTGTGTCTGTTAATTTTTATTATTCTTTTTTTGCTAGTGGCTTATGTTGATAGCCTTAATGTCACTCAGACCTAAAAAAAAAAAAGAAATAGTGATGGGAGCTGATGTGGAAGGGAAGTAGGATCCTGAGGGACACAAAGCCATGATTTGGAGTAAAAGAGGGAAATTAGTGGTGTCTAAAACTCCTGATGTTGAAGAGAGAAAAAATAGGATATTGAAAGAATAAGAAATGTACATCAAAATTGGCAAGGGGCAAAATAGTCTCTGGAGCAAAGCAACAGTATTCCAATGAACCCATGAAATAAACCTGAGTTAGAAGGGACCAGGGGTTGTAAAGAAAATGAGGGAACATAAAAATCCTGATATTTACTACAATGTAGACTTAAGAGGAGTCTTAATGTAATTTAGTATTACTGATGTAAGAACTAAATCTACTGAAGCAACAAGTAAAAATACTAACAGTGATCTTTTAATCACTTGATCTGATCACTTGGTAAAAGCATTTTAAGGCTCAGCAACTTGAGCTTGTCTTCTGGGAACTGCTAAATATTTTGAAATGAGTCAGTTTATGAAGCTGCATATTTAAGAGAGAGACAAACACTGATCACATGGCTTGACATGTGATTTTTTTAAATTTTTTTTTTCACCTTGTTAATTATCCAAAGTATTTGAAGTTTAAAATGAAAGGCACTAGTCCACAATCTGAGAGAGCAAAATATTTTTTGAATTAAATTACTTCATATATATTATATTGTAAGGGCCAACTACTGACATTTTGGTGTAGGTGCTGTGTTGCTTTTCTACCAGTGTTTTTACTCTGAGTTAGGCTTTCAGCCCAAATACAAATTAAAAAAATGGCTACTGCATAGGTTGCTTTTTTAGGTCAGTTATACCCAGAGTCTTTCTCGTGCTCTGTCTTGTTTGAGGATAGCCACCTAGAACTGTGTAAGAGAAAGTGAAAGGAGTACAGAGTGGTTGTTTTTTTTCCCCTCTCCATCCTTCCAGTTTTTACAAATAAATGTTTCTACCTTACATAGCAAGAGCGTACATAGAAGTTTCGAAATACCGTTGTGTTTGGTTTGTTCAGTTTCACATACGAAAGTCACTTGTTTGCAAACCCACTTTAATGATTCATTGACTATTTTGAAGACATCTTCCCAGCTTATGGATAAACTGTCATTTACGCTCTCCTTCCCCACATCATTAAGGATGAATGAATGTGGTACTGTAATCAGTAGTCTTCTCTCCAGAGCATGTTTCCACACTATTTTAGGAATTCTTTAGATAGGTCATAAGAGTTTACAGACAGTTTTGCTGAACTGTCTCTGTGCAGATCTCTTCATCTTTCTTTCATGTGTTGTTTATGTGTTGTTTAAAAAAAAAAAACACGAAACAACCACTAAAAATCAAAACAAACTCTCAACTGATTGCTGAATTAAATTACATGTATAATTAAGTATCTTATTGGCAGAAGAATTCGGTATTGTTAATGAATTAATATAGCACTTCATGCTGAAAAAAGTCCTGTTCTTTTCAATAAAGAAGAGCAGAATGGGGCTTGAGTTTGAGTAGTAATAATGGACATACTGCTTTATCCTTAACTTGCAGAGAAAGGCTAAAGGAGGAGTCATGTAGTTTGTACTACAGTGATCTGTTTACAGCCTGATTCCTTAGTAGTTTTCTTCACATGTAAAAGGTAATCTAGTTCAGTTTGTAACAATAAAGTTTTTATCTCTGGATTCCCTGTAAGGCAACTGTTCTGCAGTAAAAACCAAGATGACAATGATGGAAATATTCAATTAAAACTACCTAGTCCAAAGAGGCTTTAAACTAGGAATAATTGGGTTTGGCGTACAGTTTTTGGGTAGAGTTCTTTTCATCTGTGGGAGGAAGAAAGGAGTAGGTGGCTACAGTAATAAATAATCATGTGTGGTCAAATTCTGTTTTTTCAAATTTTTTTATATTAATGATGCATAAGACTGAGCAAATAACAGTAATTGCTCTTTAAAGGAACAATTAAATACCAGCAGCATTTTGATCTTACTCTAGAGCAATTAATGTACAAGTTGGGTTTGAAAGATATCTTTGTAAAGTTGGAATCCAGTTACTATTTTTTGGTGTGCAGCAATATTTTTCACTTGTTATGTCAGAACATTTTACTAAGATATTGATCATGCTGAAGAAGATAATTGCCACAAAAGTACAGGATAAAATTGTATCAAAAGGTTTTGTTTCAGAATGAGTGTGGCCAGGTTTTCTGTGGAACAAATATGCTGCTTTTGTCTTGTACTCTTGTCCTGCTGGTGTGGCTTGCTCACAGGTAAATTTGGGTCCTGTGTGTTTCTCTATTTAAACCCATATGTGTCATACTAATATTTTTTCTTTTTTTTTTTTTCCTCTCCAATAGGTAACACTTAAAGGTTTTAGTCCTTTGCTTCAGTTTGCATACACAGCTAAACTTATTTTAAATAAAGACAATGTGTCTGAAGTTTGCAAATGCGCTGAATTTTTGGGTGTACGCAACATTGAAGAGTCTTGTTTTCAGTTTCTCAAATTCAAATTTTTGGACTTTAAATTGGATCAACCCGACTGTCCTAGGAAGAAGTGTTGTACACGGCGTTGTCAGAAAACAAACCCTAATATTGGCAATGTGGATGATGGAGACCTAGAAATAGACAATGAGGCAGAAGAACTTTTAGAAAAGGAGCATATTCAAACTTCTGACACAAAGCTGTGTAAGGATGAAGAAAATGCTAAATCAACACCTGCTCTCCAAGATAATGCCAATCAAACATGTGATCCTGTACATTTAGAGAGGGGTAGTGTTTCTAGCTTATCTTCCCAATGCCCAAAATATAGGAAATTCCAGAAAGCTTTTGGAAATGACAAAGTTCATACTTCAGAGTCCAATTCCAGTATAAAAGACATTCAGGTGCCACCAATTGCAACTTTTCTTGAGAAGGAAATATCTGATAATGATGGCATACAAAAAGCTCAGGAGTGTGTACCTATGCAGCTGGTCTCAAAATGTGAAGAGACTCAGGTAAAAATGGAAGAAGGGGAGGAAGGCATTGAGAAAAAGGAAGAGTCAAAGAGAGATTCTGCGACTCAGAATGTGTCGTGTCCTGTGGAGAAAATGGATATTGCTGCTTTCCCCCATAACTCTGCTGCACCTCATGGACTCAATTCTGTGTCATTTTTACATAGTTGTGAGCAATATGGTAACTTGAATTTCAGTAGTATGCAAAACAACACAGTCTTAGCTGAAAAAACTGTATCAGGTACTGGAGTCGGGAATGATAAAATTGGAAGTCAAGATAACACACCTTCAAAGGTCGATCTGTGCACTGGAGAAGCCGCTAACATTACATCAACTGGTGATCGAAGCAGTGTGGAGAGGGAAGTGGCAGAACATCTAGCAAAAGGGTTCTGGAGTGATATTTACAGCACAGAAGCCTGTCAAATACATTTACCACCTCCAGTTTCAAAAGAGTGCTTGGAGCCAGTGTATTCGGGGAAAAAATCAGAATGTCCGTGGCTGGGTATCAGGATCAGTGAAAGCCCTGAACCTTGCCCTCAGCGGACTTTTACAACACTGAGTTCTGTCAACTGCCCCTTTATAAGCAACCTTAGTACTGAAGGATGCTCCAACAGTTCTGAAATAAGCAGTGGAGATTATGTTCCAGGACAGCAACAAGAACAGTGTCCCTATAATTATGTGATAAGTTTGGGAGAGGATTCAGAAACTGACACGGAGGGAGACAGTGAATCCTGTTCAGCAAGAGAACAAGAATGTGAGGTAAGAACATCCTGGTGTATCCTTTACTTCCCTGTCTCTTAAGGCCCTATTCAAAAACCCAATTCTGTGTCTCTTGGTGTTTTTTGTTTGGGGTAGTTTGGGTTTTTTTGTGGTTGCTTGTTTTAAAAATCTGGGAAATTAAACTTTAAATAATCATTCAAAGAGTTATATGGAAGATCACTGGTAATTCAGGAAGATTTATAAAGTATTTTTTGGTGTGATATTGAAGTGGTAGAATCTCAGGTATTAGGTATCTTCTAATGTTTTTCTGGAACAACTTTATCAGAACAGGTTGTAAATCTTAAATCAAGGCATGGGGGTTTTAGATTTTGTCTTTGTCTACTTTAGCTAAACCTAAGAAAACTCTAAACTTCTTGGAATCATTGTTTTACAGAAACTTAACAGTTTTCCTGGTTTTATTTTGAGTTGTGGGGAGAAATCTGGAGAGAAATGATATTTCAGATTTTCTGTGAAATGAAAATTAAGTTTTCAAGCTGACTTCAGTAGCTGTGTGTTTAAGACTGCTTTAGTAGTAATCACTCTCTCTAAAACTGAGGTTATATTTATTCTTCCATCTGCAGAAACTATTTGTGACTTCTTTCATTTATGTTATTGCTTTGGTAGTGTTTTAGGTAGATGCCATTCATAGTCTAATCCCAAAAGATTTTACTATATACCTAGAGTTATTTTTGTCACAGTTCTTAGAATTGTAGAATTGCAGTGTGACTATGTATGACAGATCATTTATTGTCATGAAAATTCCGTTATTTTTACAGCACTAGTGTTTTTCTTTTCAAGGTGCAGTACCTTATTTTAAATAAGTGGAAGCTACCATCAATATAGAAAGTTGGCAGGTCAAACAAAAGGCCAGAATTGGTTAAATACGTTTTTTGTCTTTACATGACAAGTAGATGGCATCATTGCTGAGGGCAATTTGTCGCCATTGGTAGCCAAGCACAGAAAGGGTTCTTGTGTTTGCTTTTTAAACTAAATTCACATCTTTGACCACAGCAAGGTTACATGTCCTGCTGCTCAATAGGCTCAAATGTAAGGATTAAAATAAAGTGTCTTTAGTTGGATACTTCATAAAATGTGGCAATTATTTTGTAAAGGCAAAGGGTTTTTTCAGTATTAATGAGCACTTCGTGATCTATGTATGTTTCAGAAGCTCCCAACTCCATAGCTCAGGTGTACAGACAGTAGCAAGAGACTGATTCTTTCTTCTCCAGCGTTAAGAATTGCAAGACAAATATCATAATTTCCATATTTTAAGTAAATGGCTGTTTCAGATGAACTTTTCCTGCAGAAAACTGTAGATACAAAATTGTATGCACTATGCAGTCTTAATAGTAGGTTAGGGGAAAGTTTAGACTGTATTAATGCCTCTTGATACCTGTTTTGTGCACCACCTAACTGTAACTTATCTTCCTAGAGTGTGTCACTTGCTACACACATGGGTAAATTTCACCCTACTCTGACTATGCTTTTGAGGATCTAGTGTAAATGTGCAAAGTACTCAGTTTTTTCACCTGTGCTTGAACTCATCTAGTTCAAACTCCTAGGTTTTATCCACTTCACCTGGTGGCTATATTAACTTCCTCTTGTCTCTGAGATGTAGGAAGAAAGATGGGTTGTGTAGTAAAGAATGCTTAAAATAAAAACTTGAGTTGCCTTGTTGATGTTTGTAGTTCAAAGATGAAACTAATACATGCAACTGTGTCTTACGTTCTAGGTAAAACTGCCATTTAATGCACAAAGGATTATCTCACTTTCCAGAAATGACTTCCAGTCGTTTCTGAAAATGCATAAATTAACTCCTGAACAATTGGACTGTATTCATGATATCCGAAGACGAAGTAAAAACAGAATTGCAGCACAGCGATGTCGTAAGAGAAAACTTGACTGCATACAAAACCTTGAATCTGAAATTGAAAAACTGGTATGTATAAATATTCATTACTGTTGACTTGAGTATTTCTCTAAATATCTTGACTTGACATCTGACAGTAGTTTCAGCACGAAGTGGATTACTACTTTTTCCACTCAAGCTTAGAAAACTTTATCAGTCTTAGATGACTTCTGGATAGCGTTTCTATATTTTCTGCACTTTAAAGTACACATATTTTTCCCTCTGTGGGCTTGTTCTTATTCAAGTAGAAGTGCATCACAGCATAGTATTTGGTGAATGGTGTTTTGAAGCCCATCAGAATTAAGCATTGAGCTTAATTGTACAGATGGATTGCGAAACCATCATTCCACTCTTTTTCTACCTCTTTCCCCTTTCTTGCTTTCTGCTTTTGTTCTTCAGCTCGTGATATTGCTCATGATCAAGTTTACAGTTATGCAATTGTTAATTGTGTAAGTATTTTTCTTGTAACATATCAACATGGGCTGGTGAACTGTTTCCTGAGTCTTGAATCTTAAAAATGAGACCATTGCAGAAAGGCGGAAGATACAGTAGAACTCAGGAAGCTGCTTGCCTTTTTAGCAGTTGTATCAAGATTGTTGCTGAGGAATTAACGCATCCAGATTTATCTGCAAGCATCTGTTAATATAACTTCTCCTTCTTAAAAGGCAATAAAAAGATAAATATGTAATTTAAGAGAAATGTGGATAATCTGAAGTTCTCGTAGCAAGAAAATGATTGAGAGTGGCTTTTTTCTGGTCTTTGTTTCTGACCCTCTCATCTCAGTTTCATAGTTGATGTACCAGGTACACTAACTAATAGTTCAGTTGTCTGGGCTTCTGTACTCTTAATTCTTGTTTATGGAGCATTTTAGACTTTGTGTACATGAATTTGGTATTTGTGTCAGCTAGGAACATACGCAGTCCCGTTGCGCCTTTTTACTTACGACTTCAGAGTGAAATGGAATATAAAATTAGAACGAAGTGCCGTGGGCTAGAAACTTATTTTTCTCCAGTGGTCTATCATCATCTTTCACTACACACACTTCTACTTCTGCATCAGAGGAGATGGACTTTGAAGGAAGGCCTGCAGTGCCATACATCCCCAAGGAGTTGACAGAGCAAGTCATTCAGTGTACTGAATTTGAAAAAGATACTCTGGTAGGGAGGGAAATCAGTTGATCATGTTAGTAACAGTTGCGTTATTCTGACTAAAAAGAGAAGTTGCATTTCTGACAGTTCAGAACTTTCTGCCTGTTTTTGTTGTCGTGTTGTCATTTCTGCTTGTCATGTATCTTTGTCAATATTGTGCAACGCTTGGGGAGAAAAAAAATTAAGAGATTCATCTGCAAGATTAGACCTGTAGTTGACTAAGTGACTGACAATCATAGTATAATATCCTTTCTTCTGTGCACCTGTGCTAGAACAGACTGAATGTCTGCTATCTGACAGATACCACTGTGCAAGGTCTAGACAGAGTGTTGAGAACTGTGGGGTGAAGTCTGAGTTATGAATCATGCTCTAGGCACAAATGTGTTCCAGTCGATTATTTTTTTTTCAACTCCAACTGTGCAAGTGAGTTTCTTCAGAACTTCCTGAAGAGACCTAGTTTGGAGCTGTTGAGCATGTCTGACAGCAACTGCTGTTATGCACCGTCAAACTTGTGTAAGTTGTGCACAAATACAGAAACTTTAAGATCTGTCTAGGCATAATTTCCAAGTGGGTGGAAGAAAAGAGACATCTGTGAAAGGCATTGTGTGGTACATCCAGGTTGCTTCATGCATGATGACTCCTGCCTTTGTTCTTGCTTCTCCAGGTCAGTCATGTGTCTCAGACCTGTTAGTCTTTTGATGGTATCCTCTGTAATGTGGCTTTGAGAGAGGATAATATGGTGCAGCTGTAGTTTGAAAACTCTTGACAAGTAGATAATACTCTTTACTTCAGCCTGTTAGGAAATAATGTTTGGTTAAATTGCTCATCCTGGCTTCCAGTGTGTGCAGCATGTTGTCTTTTATTAATTTCCATTTGTTGTTGCCTATCAGATTTTTGTTCTCTCAGATTATAAGATAGTATTTGTGGTGTGTTTCTTGGGAAAGTCCTATGTCTGGAATACACTAACCCCTTGAATGGGTGAGTAGAGGATGGAGACTGACTCAATGGGGAGTAGTGTTCCTGAAGAGAACCCTGGGGGTCTGGGCAGACTGCAGGCTGAGCATGGGGTCAGCAGCATGTCCAGGCTGAAAAAAAGGCCGTCAGTGTCCTGGGCTGTATGAACAGGAGCACAGCCAGTGGTTTGAGGACAGTGATTATACTTCTATAGTTGGCACATGTAAGACTGAATCTTTTGCCCAGTTTTGACTCCTTCCAGTGCCAGAAGTACATTGACAAACTGGAGCAAGTTTAGGAGAAGGCCACCGGGATGGTCAGGCCAGAGTGCTTCTCCTATAGCGAGAGGCAAGGGAAACAGGGCTTCTGTTTGGAGAAGAGATAGCTGTGGGGAGACCTAAAAGCCACCTGCCCATGTGTAACTTCTTCAGCTTCCCAGGGGATAGTATTTCACAGCAGGAGAACAAGACACGTCATAAATCAAAATGGGAGGTTTCAACTGGATATAAGGAAACATTTTATTCCAGTGGGGTCAGGCAGGCAGTGGAGCAGGTTACCCAGAGAGGTTATGCATGGTCTGTCTTTGGAGGTTTTCATGACATGACTGAGCAAAGCCCTGAACAGGCTGATCTTACCCAGAACTTTGTTTTGAACAGGAGGTTGGACGAAAGACAGTCTGAGGTACCTCCCCACCCAGGCAATTCTGTAAAATTTAAAGTCTCATGTTAAGCTCTACTTACTTTGAAGAAAAATACTGTTCAGTATTGAATGTGTTGTCTGAGAGAATTGATTGGTCATTACTCTTGATCTTCTGTATGGATAATGTCATTTTTGACCCCCATATAGTCTTTCCTTATTGATCTTTCAGGTGAACCCTATGTGTTCTTGTTTTCACTGATGTTCCATATTTGAAAATGCCTATGGGCCACTCAAGGAGATGTTGGCTTGGTAGAAATGCTCTTTCAGAGCACCTTAGTATATTCACATTCATTGTACTTTCTCACTTCAAAGCTCTAAAATAAGGGTATTTGTGAGGGGGAGCAGGGCAAAGGACAACTGACCTAAGAAGCACTACTTCCCTGGAGATTCTGTAGCTCAGGAGAAGGATGTGTCAGCGAGTAACATACTATAAGCTGTGATCCAATAAATGTAATTGAGATCTTGTTATACATACTATAGCAGGGAGAGGAACTGTGTGAACTAAATAGTTTCTTCACCAGAAGAATTAAAATAGCTCTCAGTTTGATAATTACAGTGACCTCAAAACTGGCATTACTCTGCAGTATCACTGTAATGCCACTAAAAAAACCCAGTAGTATTTAAATGTATTAATCTGTCAGCAACTTCAGATGGGGATGGGGAATTTACACTGGAATAACTATTTCTGAATGTTGAAGTTTGTGTTAAACAGTAGTCCAGAGAATTTCATCAGTCCATAATGCACAGCTGAGTGCCTCTACGTATCCAAAACGTACATAAAGTGATTTCAGATTAGGAGATCTGGCAACAACTGCTCCCAATATGCTGACATAGTAGAACTTTCTAGTCATTTTAGGCAAAAAAAACTGGCAACAACTGCTTCTCTTGCAAAATGCCACTTAAAGTCAGTCAGTTCTTTTAGAAAGAAGTTGTAGAGGTTGCGGTATGAGTTCCTACTGCAAAAAGGAATGGGAGAAGAACTGAAAATAATTAGACTTTCTAGGATTGAATTGATATTACAATATTGATAGCCCGCGGTCCCTGTGATTAAAATTTATTTCTTAGAACTATTTAGAGCTTCGTATATCTTTAGAACTCTGCCTCTTAATTAATTATAGAACTCAAAAGGTGTGGCATGTTTGGGGTGTTTGGGTTTGGGGCTTTTTTTGCCCCTTTTTTTTTTCCCAACTGTTTCCTTATGGTCTTGCTTCTTTCCTTTCTTTTCTATTTCCTCTTTTTTTTTTTTTTTCTGAATGTTGCTTGTTTCCATCATTAGAGCAGCCCCTCAGTTATCCATGCCCTTTCATCTTCAGCCAGTTTTGTCAGAAGTCTCACAAAAAATCATGACGTTGAAGTAAAACCCTCCAAAAAGAAAGCTAATTTTTAATGAGTGGTACCTTTTTCTATTTTGTATTCATTAGTGAATTGCCATCTTGCCTTTTGCTGCCCTGTGTTTGGAAAATTCCTGTTGCATTTATGTAGGTAGATTGTAAGTCCTTCAGAGCAAGGGCAGTCTTATTTCATGTCTGAGCAGTATCTGCCACTCTTCAACATGTTTGCTGTGTAAATAAAACTCAATCATTCTGCTGGTATTTTCCTGTTCTTATAGTAGGTTACTTACCTAGCGGCATCTCTGTTCTTGTCTCTTCAGTTCACTAATCTATCACTCCTCTGTCACTCTAAAGTCTTTAATTTCCAGTCTTGTAGTCAGTGCCTTGAAACAAACTAGGCTGCTGCATTTCCAGAGAAAATATTTTGTTCTCAGTTTTATCATGTTTTATTTCTTTAATTTTCCTGTATCTTCTATTTACTGCAGAAACTTCTTTCTTCCGTTCTTTGTTCTACAGAGCACTTCCCACTTAAGAATTGAATTTATTTCATCTAGAAAGAGTAGCATCAATAGTGAAAATGTGATGTCTGGTTTTCAACATTTAACTTTTAAAACATAAACATCTATGAAGTCTGCTTTACTTAATGTTTTCTTGACCCAGTGGTAATGGTTTATATGTTATGGTGTAGAATTAGTGTTTCAGGAATATTTATAGTAAGTGCAGCTAGGTTTCATTCATTAAATAAACACAAATTACTGTTTTGGCTGCCAGCCTGAGTTCTGAAAAAAAACATGTCTGAAAAATTGCTTCAAATATCCGAGTTGATGACTCTTCAAGAGAGGTTTCACTGAATTTCACTGAATTTTTTAGAGTTGGAAGGGACCATAGAGATCATCTAGTCCAACTCCCCTGCTAAAGCAGGATTGCCTAGAGCTTGTCAGAGCATGTTACTCAGGACGGCATCCAGGCGGGTCTTGAAAATCTCCAAAGAAGGTTAGGATTGTCCTTTTCATAGGCATTTGATTGTATCAGTGTTTACCTTCTTATTGCCAAATTACTTCTGTTTCACCAGACCGGATTATTTACAGTCTTGTTTTAGCCTTGCTAGGAGCATAATAACTGTAGTTTTTGTGTTAAAATGCAGACTAAAAGGCTGTTTTTTCTTCTTGCAGCAAAATGAGAAGGAGAACTTGCTGAAGGAAAGAAACCACATTTTGTCAACTCTGGGTGAGACAAAGCAGAATCTGACTGGACTTTGCCAGCAAGTGTGTAAGGAGGCAGCCTTGAGTCACGAGCAAATACAAATACTTGCAAAATATTCTTCCTCAGATTGTCCGCTTTCATTTCTATTCCCGGAGAGAGAACGAACAGCTCCATCTGATAGTGAGCTTGCAATACCAGCGAGTGTAGAATTAGCAGATGGTCTTTCAGGTGTTACATCTACAAATGAGCAGAGCTCTTGTTATCAGTGTGTGAAAAGTGTGTGTGATGCAACATACGATCAAGTACAAGAACTGCAGCCGGTTTCTGTAAGAACATTAGAGAAAACGTCACTTGTGGAACAGTGTGGACAGAGCAGTGGCATCACAGACTTCTGTCAGCAAATGACTGACAAATGCACTACAGATGAGTGAACCTATTCTCTTCCTGTTGCCAGCCTCTCAACATCGTAACTAAAAGTGGGATTAAGCATTATTGTGAAGTACCCTCCTAAGTGAAAGAAAAGATGAAACTTTATCTTTTGAAACTACATAGACAGTTACATGGTCATTACATTACTAGGCAAGCTTTGGGTTTGCTCTGTGTAGTTCTAGAGCGTAGTTTGTATGTGTCAGCCTTGGAGCCTTTTCTGTGTGGTGATGCCAAGAAGAGTTCAGGGAAGTTGTTGGAAAGTATAAACTCTGTGCACAGATGTTTATTTGTGAGGAAGCTTTCATTCAGGTATAAAGCAGCCTTTACTCTGATTTATGCCACAGTACCTAATGCCATCCTGCATCTCAAAAAAAAAAAGCCTCCTAACAGGTGTTTATGCACAATGACTTCTGGAATTCTTATCTCCTTAAGATGTCTTTTTTTTTTTTTTTTCCTGGTAGACAAACCTTGAGAAGCGAATATAGCTCTGTAAATGTTTATTTTGTAGATGAATTAGGATAACGTGACAATATGAGGAGATTCTGGCAAGTGTGCTCTGGAACAGCTCATTGCTTCCTGCTGTTCCCATCCCTGTACCAGAGCCAGTTTTTATTGAATATATGCCTTTGCCTTAACTCTCCAGCATGTAGTTAAGACAACTGGAACAGCAGAGGTGCTGCAGCATACTGCTCTCTTCTCTAAACTTTGAGGAAAGAATAACAACCTACTGGGAAAAGCCAAAGTTTGGAACTGATGCAATTCTTTGGTTAGTGTGCATTGGATCCTCTGGCATCTGAATCCCTTACGCTTGTTAAAATTCATTGCTGTATTGTGACTTACTGTCCTAGCACCCTCAGGCTCACTGCTGTTTGTGATAAGTTGGAGTCAAAGTATTGTGAAAGTTTAAGGACAGATTCTTTGATTTTATTTCTTTTTTTTTTTTTTTTGAGGTATCCAGGCACCAAATTCTTCAGCTTCAGTGCCTAATTGCCTAGAGAAGTCTACAAACGTATTTGTTCTCTGATCCCTGGGACCAGTAAAGATCTATTTCAGAATTTTAGTCTTCAGGATACTTTTATGGCTAAACCTGTAGTACACGTTCAATGGCTTGTGCTGTAAGTATAAACATACAGAAAGTATAATAAGGAAATGAGCTGGAGGCATTTCCTTTACTTTGCGAAGCAGAAGTTCAGTCACAAAAAATCATCACTATTTTTTAGATAGTTACATGGCAGTAGATGCATATGGTATACCAACCATGCTTTGTTATTTAGATGTTATTCTCACACCAGAACTAAGTATTGAACCTCACCACAGAAAACTTTGGTTTTGCTGGTTTACAAAACATGAAGAATCTTGTACAAGCCAGTGGCATTCTTCATTTCCTACCTCAGAATGTATATTAGCTTTTTATGTCTTTTGTGTGCATGTACAGTAGGCAGCAACTAAGCAAAGTACTATTGTAAATACTGCTTTGCGGTTTTATCTTGCAGTGAGACAAAGCTTGTTTTTGGCAAGGCTCTTTTTTTTTTTCCCTTCTCCCACCCCTTATAGGTAACATAGCATTAATAAATATGTTAAGACTATTAAGCCACTTATTTAAAACAAAAATTAAAAATTTGACAGATTTCAACAGTACTTTTCATAACCAGCACGTAATACAAGTGACTACACTACCTCACCTATGGGATTGAAAGTTGATTTAAATCTCTAGTGATATTCTTGGATTTTCATCATATATCATTACTTTTTTTTTTTAAGGGTAACATTTATATTAATGGAGCATAGCTTGTATAAATCACAGTGCTTGCAGTAACTGAAATTCAGAAATAAATACTCTATGGCAGACATCATGAGAGTTCTACTACTTTGGATGTATTTTAAGCTCATTCAAATGAAATTCTTTTAAATGACTGCCATTTATATATGTTGATTCTGTATATGTATTACTCATGAAGCTCTCTGAGTTTTTTCTTCAGCGTCTGTATGTGCCTGGTTAATTTAATCCTGCTTCCCTCCTGTGCTGCCACCCTGGGCAGTGTTTTGCTCTGAAGTCTCTATTTTATTTAAAAAGCAAACCAACGAGAAACAATAAAAAAAAAAAAGAAAGCCCCAAATCTTTCTACTGTCCATACATAGTATCACTTTTAAAGCTGGTGATATTCTTAAATGACGTGGATAATGACATTAAAGCATTGTCCTAATAGTACACATAGTCTGAAATGGAATTCCTTGGGTTAAATGTTTGTTTGGAGCATGTATGTAGAGAATGACTGGCTGGAAACTTAAACATATCCAGGGGCCTAAACTCCCGACACACTTGGTTATGGATATTGGAAAACAAGGTCAGTGGCTACCAAATTCAGAGGCAGGAATATCCACCAAAAAGTTGTGCTCCACTGCTGCAGTCTGGTGATCAGCCAGGGCCTGAATTCCACCCAGCAAACAGTGCAGGGCTTCCAGTGCAGAAATCATAGCTGTCATTGACATATGATAACCTTCATGTCATGTTTTTAAACCTAGGATGAACTTGATGAAGTTGGGGGTAGGTTTTGGCCTAACCAGCTGCATCTAAATAATTTTTAAAATATTTATTTAATACAGTAGACCTACAAGTTGCATGTTGACTTCTATAGCCTATATCATCAACTTGCAAAAGTTAAGAATGAATGACAATTTTATGATACAGAATTCTCAGGTAAATGTTTTGGAGTTTTGTTTGGGCTTGTTCTTTTTCAGTAAGGAAATACTCAATTTTGAAACTGTAAAATACTTTGTTAAAGCATGTTTTAAAATACTTTGGACAGACTATCTTAAAGCCATAAGAGTATGATGGCCTACTGATTGTAAAATAAACAGATAATTACAACAGTTGATTTTGTATCTTTCATAATTCAATATTTTCTAAGACAACAATAAAAACCACTATACTTTCTACAAAGGCTTTTCTTTTTTTGTACAAATCTCTTGCAGTGTAAGTCTTTACTGGTGCGGTATTCACTTCTATAGTTCTACTAAAACATTTCTGAAAACAGTACCAAAGTAGTCTATATAGTTTATAAATTCCTCAATAATACACACAGTGGTAAATATAACTAAGTTGGAATAAATTTCCTGTAAGCTTATGTGACCTTTTTGTGTCCTGTTCTGTTTGAGTGGGTTTCCTTTTCTGGGGAACTTTGACATTTGTTTTTTGTTTTGTGGGTTTTTTTGTTGGTTTTTATTTTTTTAAAAGTTATTTTAAGAGACAGAAGAGGTAAATGGTTGATTAATGGGATTTTGCAGGTTTGTTGGGTCTTGAAAAAACTCGGACGTGACGATTACGTGCATAGTATAGATCAGTGCATGACACTGAGGTGTATCGTGGGGGAAGTTGTAACGATACGTGTGTTTATTGAGCTTCTCAAAAAGTATCTTTGCAATTGTAGATCTGTTGGGTCCTCTTAAATAATCAGAAGGATTGCAAAAAAAAAAAAATAGATAAATTGCATTTATCTTAATCTTCCTTTGTTCCTTCTGAACAGTAAACTGTAATACTGGATCAATCTCTTAGTATTGCATTTTGCCTCGCTCAAAGTGTTTCATTAGAAGTCTTCCATGGCCTAAAGTTTTTGTAACCTGTGCATTTGATGCTTTCAAGTCTGGAACTGCTCGAATCCCACCAGCAGACCCTTCATTAAAAGTTAAAACAGTCTTTTTGGGGGGAAAATGGTGGGAAACAAGGTGACTGTGTAGATGTAGGTGTAAGATCCAACTTGCTGCTTAGAATAATAAGGTAGTGAAAGCTCTCTCCTTCTCTAGGACGGTTTTGTCCTTGGAACTTGCAGTCAGTTGGATTTAGTTAGCAGGTTGTGCATTTCTTGACTTTAAGAACCAAGACTTTAGCTTGCACAACAGCGTTAGTGTGGTTCCTCTTGAGGGAAACGTAAAATCTTGATACAGGAGTCTGTGATATGTTTGAAACTCCTCTTAATACTCAGCAAGAAGCAATAGCCACGAAAGCTAAAAGGTAGGTACACCAGAGATCAGTGCTGTCATTTTGACCTTCTAATTTTGGAACATTATGGCGTCACTGGTAAGTCAGCTTTCCATTAGCAAAAAGTGCACAGATTACATGAAGTCTTCAATTATTACTAGATCCTATCAAAACCTATTGATACTTTTCATCTGTATCCTAATTTTTTAGTACATCTATAGATATACAGAAAACTGGAAGCTTTTTACTGGCTGCAGCGCTCAGGAAAATCTTCTCACCAGCTGACAGGGGAAGGAAACCACTACATGCACGCAGTACTTCTATCTGATAACTGCAGTTTAAGACTATCTAGAAGCAAGTGTTCAGCTTTTAGTGAAGTTTATGAACACAACCTCAAGACTTCCTAGTGAATATTGACTGTGCGATGTGCTGCCAGAATGAAGTATTGTATCAGCTGTCCCGTTTCTCAGTTTCCTCTCAAAACCAGATCCAAATGCCATCAGGAGAATCATGACACGCGTGTTAAAACCCCATATATGGATGGTATGGCTTACAGAACACTCCAGGTACTCAATGAGCTGTGTCAGTTCAGCTGTCTAGCAGATACAAGCACTTCTAATCTGTTCAAGGAAATTATTTTTCTTTCTATATATATATTTACTGCTCAGTACACTAGCTGCTAAAACCATGACTGGATCTATCAGGATTTTCACTTTTGCGGAAGTCAGATTTCTGCAAAAGAATGTGATTTTATGAAGAGCCCCTTTGAGAACAGAAGAATGTTGATGCCTGAATTATTTGGGATGTGAAGATTTTATTTCTATAACTTTTTTTTTTTCTCTTCCAAGCTGCTAATACCTGCCTTGAAATCAGGGACCAGTGCAGATCTTAATGTTTAATATTGATCATCTTAATGTTTAATATTGATTCCCAAATCTTTATTTCGTACAGTTAGATAAAAACTCGATTTTCAAGAGTGCTGATGT
This sequence comes from Arenaria interpres, assembly GCA_013399435.1. Taxonomy (NCBI): domain Eukaryota; kingdom Metazoa; phylum Chordata; class Aves; order Charadriiformes; family Scolopacidae; genus Arenaria; species Arenaria interpres. The sequence continues at coordinate 19,891 of VXAK01009332.1, forward strand.
ACCGTCGCTTTCCCTTTTCATTTGTGCCCGTGATGTGAGCAGATACTTTTTCATCAGAAAGATCAATCAATTTGGGGTGGGGGTGATGAGGAGAAGGGTAGCCAGCTGGGACAAAGTCCAACCTGGGACTCCTTACGTAGGTCTTGCTGATGTTTTAACCTTGTTCACTGAGCTGGAGTGCCAGCACACAAGCGCATCTGCGCGTCTCTCTCTCCATCACTCTTCTTTTGAGAAGCCCGGGTCATTTCTGGTTCTGCAAACGCTACCTCTCCAGTGGCTGCTCTTGTATTTTGGACTGTGCAGTCCATTTTCTTCCTCTAACTATAGATGGCAGCATGATCCTGCGTACTGCCTGCATTGGTCCTTCTCAAAGTGAGAACTAAATATTTGTTGGTTTTAATAAACTCAAAAAACTAGTGGAAAAGTGCATTTAAATTATTTAAAAAAAATAAATTTAGAAGATAAACTTCAATACCTAGCTTTTCAACCTGCAAATCATGTTTAACACCTTATTAATTTTGACAGATTAGTGATGCAAATGCAGCATACTAATTACTGATGTTGCTATGTTGTATTCAGGTCTGAATTCCCAAAGCATGCTTTCTGCCCATAACTTTTCAGTCTTGAGGTATATCGTATCTTATGGACTTGAATTCAAGACAGAAATGTGAACAACAGTAAAAAACAAAACAAAACCAACAAAAACCCCAAAAACCCAAAATATTTCCTGATGCTTTCTGCACTGTGAATATACCTCAGTTGGAGGGTACATTGAAGTTGCCTTGAGACCTGGTCTAACAGCGTTTTAGCCCCTCTTAAAGATTAAATGTGCTATTAGTTCAAGGAGCTTACATTACTTATTTTTGTAAAAGAGAAGAGGTTATTAAAATTCTATGCTGGCATTGGGCCTTTTAAATATAAATAGGGACAGAAATAGTTTATGGTTTAAAAATCAAGCTACTGTTTTCTAAATCATAAAAGTTTTAAGTCTCTTAAAGCAATAGCATCCCTAGTTTGTGGTCAAGAAATTATGATCTTGACAGTTTGTGCACGCTGCGCAGCACGATATTGGGAGGTAATTTCCACAAATGAAGTTGAGGGTGATCCTGTTCCCTCCACCTCCCTTCTTGGTGGACTCTCCTTCCTGCCTAAAGAAGAAAAATGCTGTTTTCAAACAAGCCAAATGGTACCAGGCGATACCAAGGGTTTGGTGTAAACAAACAGGATAAACCAAGCTGTGGAAGAAAAGGTTTGTTTTTAGATATTTTTACACAGCTCGCAGTTGCTGCTCTCAAAGAAAGGAGGAAGGAGAAAGAGTTAATTGAGATAAATTAGATGCCTGTGTTTAATTATTTTGCTGAGAAACTATGGTAGTATCATCCGTGTTGATGTAGTTATGCTAGATTAAGCCTAAGAGTGTATGTTAAAGAAAAATGAAGTAACAAGCTAGCATTTCAGTTGTAGGCTGAAGCTTTGTGTAGTCCTTAATTGCTTATCTAGATTAAAATACTTGAAAACTCAGTAACACACAGATGCTAACAGTAAATTCTCCCATATCCTTTTTTCCCCTCATCAGCTTAAAAAAAGCCAAACTTGCTAGTTGTTATGTATATTGCAAAATTTTCTGCCATAAGATTGCCAAAAATAGTTATCCTTTTTTATAGCTCTTCCTATAGACCCAGTAATAGAAGTGCTTTTGGGGATATTAATTTGCTTGAAAAATGACAAGGTAAACTGGAAAACAGCTTTGGGTTTCAACAATATGTAGAAAAGTGTTTGTTTTCAATGTGTTAAAATGCAAATGTCATAAGCAAGAATGTAGAGATATAAGAAGAAAATCCTTATTTCAAAGCCGATATATTCCCCTATTATTTTACAGTTATGAGAAATTTCCAAGTATTTAAAATGCTTTTTCTTAGTAATGGAAAATGACCTGTATATAACTCCCATCTCAAAAATAGCTTAAAAAAATCCTTTATTTAAGCCCCATTATTTCTGCCCCATCTTAAAATCAAGTGGTTATGCTTCAGCCCGGAGACTATATGTAACACTGGAATATAAAACTCTGAAAACACAGCCTGAAACATTGGTGAAACCAAGCAATTAAACAAGACAGCACATTAATCCTTCTTTACTCTTTTCCTATTATGTTGATCTGAAGATCTGGTATCTGATCCCAGAACTATTCTTTGTTGGTTGGGTTACCCTGTGGAGCTCCAAATGGGGAAGAAATGTACTGGGAGGAGGAAGGCTTGGTGCTGCAACTGGGGCCCTTGCCATGCGATACATTCCAGTACTTTCAGAGATACCCTTATGGCTGAAACTTTGCTTGCAGGCTCGCAAATTTAGGAAATCTATCAATCAAAAGAAAAAATAACGTTATGCCGAGAACCCAGCTGCTGTGCATTGTTGGGAGTTTGGGGTTTTTTTCCCAAAGGAGCTGTGATTTGAGGCTGAGGCTTAGAGATCCAACAGCTGCTGTTCAGGGTTGGCATTTTGGTGTTACAACTTTTTGATGTGGTAATTCTTCTAGGGAAAATACCTCAGGGAGAAACACAATCTCACATACCATTGCAGAAGGCATCACGTTGTTGAAATTGTTCATTTATAGCCGTCTTCTATGGGTGGCCCTATCACTTGAAAATAGTTATGTTTGTGCTGAACACATTGTATCTATCTATGCTGGGTTCATATCTTAAAAAATCCATTCTTGGATTTTGTTCTCCCATCAGAAAACAAGTTGCAGCAGCTGGAGACATAATGACTCCGGCTGATGCATTTATGAATGCTTGCAAAAATACTTCAAAAGTCAAATTATTCATAAGCAATGGCAGTTTTAATTTTCCCTTTAAATCTCAAGTCATATGGAGCAATGCTGATGAATAAATTTGATGTCTCGCAACACCACAACATCCTTTATGTTCAGAATCATTGATGGGATACTGACAGAAGTCAGCTAGATCACAGACCTTGCTTCAGTGTTATTAGCTAATGAAGGAAAAAAAAAACCAACAACAAACCTCTTTGCACAAGCTTCCTGGTTTTTTAATGTCCTTTTTGCTTTTCTATTCCTCCCAATTTGCAACAAGTCATACGAAAGAAAAATTCTAATCCTGTGTGTGCTGCAGGACCATCATCCTGCATCCCTAGTCAAGTCTACGAATCAGTAGGATCCAAGACGATACTCTCCTCCCTGTTCACTGGAATGTGATTTACGATTTTTTTTTTTTTTTT
>VXAK01009332.1:23146-51758 GCA_013399435.1 Arenaria interpres
TTTTTTTTGTAAATCAGAAGATTTATTGTGCAAGACTTAAGAGAAGTCTTGTGCTTCTGCTGATTTTCTTCTGCTATATTTACCCCCTTTAAAACCTATTTTGGGCAACTTGGGCAGGAAGTAAAACACATGAAAAAGTGATGTAATATTAGTCATGACTCCTCCAACACAGTTCTTTAAAATGATGGCTTAATCATTTCTGTTTTTTACAACTGTAATTTTGACTAGGTATGGTACATCCTTATTTTTTACTAAATGATGATCATCAAAATAAGTGCTTTTGTGTTGTGTTTCCATTATTCCCACTGTCTTCAACATTAACACTGAGCAGTCAAGGATCTAAATGGATAAACTGCTGTGGCAGGGCAAATTGCGTGTGTAGCTCAAGAGCTACAGCTTCAGCATCCCTAGCCTTCACCTCCTCCACAGATAATCTGAAGCAGGGAAACCAGCAGTCGTTGCTGTGACCAAAATTCATGGGCTACTTTGAAATGCCTCCAATTGTTGAGGCCAGATCTGCTCCGTAATGGCATGGAGTTGCTGTTGCCTTTCATCTGGTCCCCTGGTGCACGCAAGGTGTGGGTTTCAGCGCTCTTCTGTGGAAGGATGCTAGCGTGGAAATTATAAAGTTGGGTAGTTTTCCTCAGCTCTGCTCTGAGGCTTGAACTGTCTCATGGCTAAGTAGTGTAATGTGGCTGCAATGTCAGTGGATCTGGCAGGAGGGCACAAAAAAAAGTAGTTTATAACAAGGCATTATTACAAAATAGCAAAGGAAGTATTAAGACAAATTGAAGCATCTTGCTAAATGGCAAGGATTCCTGCTGTTGAGATACACTGTGTGAACTAGGGGTAGCTTAAAAACCTCCATGGATATGCTTTCAAATTCTGTGCTTTTCCAGGGGTGAAGAAACTCATAGGAATAGGGCTCACCGTGGGAACAGTAATCGCAATAAGCAGTTTGATTGCTGCACAGAAATATCCCTATCTGAGTAGGTGCATAGAAAACTTCAAGGTAAAATTCCTGTGATTGTGATTAATTTTGCTACCGCCAGTGATGCTGGCAGAGGGATTTGTTTACCTAAAGATAAGTGTTCAGTACCATTTCAGGTATGTGGATTTCCTGTATATTGTATCTGTTAGGCTCATGTAACGTCTTATATGCTTGATGGCACTCACTATTATACTTGAAGGGGAGACATGAATAAAAGAAGGGCTCTTATAGCACTGGACATCAAAGCACACTTTTGGCATTGCAATGGAAAGCCACTAGTCAACCTAGCTAGCAAAATTGGAAAATATAACTTTAAATGATAGTACTGAAAGCTTTGGCAGCTTTCCAGCTTTGCTCAGGGAAATTTGGAAGCGGAGGTGGGTAGTACAGTTTAGGAGCTCGGTGGTGGTTTTTCTCAGAAGACTTCTCATTCCAGGAATCAGATTAATTTGGGCAATGGGAACTTCAGATTAATAGAAGACATTTTAAATCACTGGCCAACAAAGCACCTTTTATGTATTAAAAGAAGGCCAATAGCTAACCAAGCAAAACTGGGAATTATCATACTGTTGAAACAAACAGGCAGAAAACCATGTTGTTGTAGTCAGAGAATCAAAACAAGTTTGTGAGGGGAAACAAGAATTCTTAATTCAGGAAAAATGAATCAGAAAATGAGGTTGAAGTTAGGGGAACCTACAAATCACTAAAAGGAAGTAGTTCTTCTTGTGGTGTATAATTTGACATGGACAACTTTGGTGTTGCATTTTAAAGGCTATTGTAAGGCTAGCTTTGAAACCAGACTTCTTGCCTATCCAGACAGTGAGCTTGGAAGCAAGCCTCAGTAGCTACTGGATGGTGTCTTCTGCAGTGCTTTCATCCAAGATTATATCCACAGGTCTGATAAGTTAGTACACCTAAAGCTAAGCATCAGGCCAAGTGGAATTGATGGACACATCCAGACAGCCCACAGGCATCTGTGTTAGTTGGATGAGGTGAGTGGATCAGAAGTCTGCTGAGCTTGTAGTCACCCTGCGACTGTTCATCGAGAGCCTTCTTGGCATAGTTAGAAAGACCAAAAGAAAATCTGAAAAAATCATAGGGAGATACTTTGTTTAGTTTAAGCTTTATTCATTATAGTAATTGTGGGCATCAAATATTTTGAGGGTGTTAGACAATGGGATAAAAAGTAATGTGAAGAGCAGATTAAGTCTCCTGGTTTTATATTTCTAAGATATTCTTCAAATAAATCTACAGTGAATTGAATGCTTAATAAGTGGAGTCTTCTTCCAGTTGGGGATTTTGGATAGCAGGTTACTGTTACTAGTTGTATGTGTTTCAAATGATAGCAAATGGATTTTAACAACAGTGTTGCAGAACCAGTAAATATTAGCCACATTATTGGCAAACTAAGCCTATAAACAGGCTGTTTCAGTGCTTGAGGCTGCCCTCGTGTCCAGGCAGTGTTCATATGTCTGATATACCTTAAAGATTGTCAGCTGGCCCTAGAAGCTGTGCTGAAGCTCTAAGTTTGACCATCATCATCACAAGGTACTTGACTGATTTTGAGCATAGCAGGACTGTGGGGAGCAATCTCATAGTACAGTTCTTGACTTCCTCCTCCTGCTCTCTGTTGGCTGTGCACGGCATCATGTCTAGAGGAAGAAACAAAAATACAAAAAAAAAAAAGATTATTATAATTTGCTCTATTTTAATACAGGCTTGAAGATAAGAAACATATAGAGAGAAGGAAAGTTCATTTGCAGTCATTTCAAATTACTTTAGTCTAACTGTAAATACCACTGAGAGCCTAATTCAAAGACTTATTTTGTTTGATGTTAACAGGGAATGAAGCAAAGATATGTTTTCTCAATTTTTCCTCCCTCTTTGCAAAGAAACCTACTTAGTAAGGTAAGATTCCCAAGAAAGAGAGCCAGTCGTAATATGGAAGTGTAGATGATATCCACGGTTGGGAATAATCCCCGAATATTGAATATGTTTGTAATAATAGAACTTGAATTCAAGAAAATGTCTTGTTTCAGAAGCTGAAGGTGAAAGACCCCTACCAATTCTGCCGAGGAGAGAGGAAGGGGGTGACTGGTGTTAGGCTGTTTACTTGATGGCTCAGCATCTTCCTTTCTTTCTCCATCAAGTTGCAGATGACTTGAGCACAGTCCAGAAATTGCATGTGTTTGCCTCAATTTGTGTATGTGCAGCCACTGACTTTTATTTTGTTATATAATATTGTATTTTGTATAAAGATAATGATGCTGAGGAAAGTTACTACAAATTTAGCGTGACAAAGTATACTTTGCAACTGAATTAAGAAAAAAAGCAATAGGCCAATAAAACATCCAAAGAGCTAATAAATAACAACCTTTTAATACCAGCTGTTGTTTGGTCCTATTTGGGACTGCCTGATCACGTGGTGATTTACTGACTTCACAGATAATGTTTCCAGAAATCATAAGAAGGATGTGGGAACACTTCTGAATATTTAAAGAACTCTTCAACTTCTTCATTTCTCACATAGTCAAACATCAATTGTAACTTCCAAAAAGCTGAACGACCAACTTCTGTTTTGCTGAATTCTTTTTCCATTCCAATATTAAACTTGAGGATTAAAAATCTTTCTTGTTATTCACACTAGTTTTTCTTGTTCCTTTCAAAGATCAAGAGATGTGACAGGAATCACTACAAGAAAAAAACCAGTCTTACCATTTTAGTGACAGTAACAGATTTATTCCTAAATATGGAAGAGATCGAGAAAGATCTTACCTGTTTTTGGTCAGGGCTGTTTCTAAAAAAATTCTTAATCCTGAGCTATCTTCTTCAAGGCGGGGAGGAAGATCTTATCTTAGTCCTTGGATCATGTGAATAACATTTATCCTTACAAATGCACTGCAGAAAAGTTATGACGTCAGAAACCATACTGGAAACGTTCTCTTAATTCAGTTAGGAATTTTTTCCTGTGTTTATTTGCTGGTCCATATCGAAAATGTCTTTTCTGTTTCGACCTTTTCCACTCCTCTAAATAAAACCTCAAATATTTTTTGCTATTCTATCCCACCATATGTGCTCTTTAAGTAAACAATCCAGATTAAGAAAAGTTTAATTCTAGCTCAATGGAGTCAAACTAAGTTGAAAATAGTTCAAAATTCTTACTGAATTTGAGGAAATTACTTTTCAATAGACTTTTCCTCTATTTAAGTAATTTGAATAATTCAGTAAGAAATAAACCAGGATAACCACCACTAACAATGGTGTAAAATAAAGTGTTTCCAGGACTATGATGGAAAGTGCAAGGAATTTAAAATGAGTTGTGAAATCAAGATTGTTCTTCTCCTAATGTGGCTGATTAAGATTTTCATGACATCAAATGACTTCAGCTCAGCTACATGCGGTGAAAATCAACAACAGTTTTGTCAGGCAACTCAGACGCGTGAAGATTTCTACACAAGACAGGGAACTCGATTTAGGGGGGATAAACAAAGTTGACAAAAGGAGAAAGGTGACTTTCCCTTTTATCCCAGATCTCTCTTGCAATTAGCAATGCCTGCTTTTGGACTAATTAAATTGCCAATAGCATAATGATCCTTCTCTTCATGCTAAGTCTGAGACAAAACCCTAGAGTGGGGCCATGTTGCTGTAGCCAAGTGAGGTAAATTTCTAGATTGGTCATAGGGAAGAGCATCGTGGTGGCCTGGGAAGCATCTAGACCAGTGCTCCAAGGACCTGGCTCCAGGGTCTCTACCTGCCTCTTCAAATGCTCTGACACTGGAGGTTGCGTGGGTGACCTAGATGGCTAGAAATACCCAGGAAGAGGAAACGAGATGTTACTGCACATTGTGATGCCTTGCATGTCTGCTGAAGTGCTGGTTCAAACGGACCTCTTAGCTACTGTGAGGCCCCTGCAGCAGGGGCCATCTAAAGTGCCCTTACTTAATGCCTCCATGATCTCCTCCAAATACTAAATAGGTTTAAAGGGGCTTATTAGTATCTAAGAACACCGAACTGTCTTAAAGGAGTTGCTGGATGCATTTGGCATTTAAAGAAACCTGTCCCTACTGCAAAGAATTCACAATAAAACGAGACATGTTTGGTAGAAGTATTATCACAGCTTTAGTTTTTATCAGTAAGGACAATTCCTAGCTTGGTACAAAGCATTTTGCTAACTCATCCTCACCTTGCATACTGTGTGTTACTAAACCTGAGTAGGCCCAGAACCCTGTAGATGTCTCAGGTCTTCTAGGGGCAGAGAAAATCTGAATATAGCTCTACCTCTTCAATGAGGAATCTGGCCAAAACAGAATTATTTTCCTGTCACATTAATGATGTTTTAAAAGAAACATATGCAGAGGCCCTGATAGATATTAATTCTTCACTGAAGAGAGAGAAGGGTTCTGATTCTTCTCTGTCAGAGAATATTTCTATACTTTCCCTTTTCTCCTAAGGCCTTCCTACGGGTTTTAAACGACTCTCACTTGCTGTTACTGTGAGAAAGAGAAGGAAAAGGGGAAGCAAACAGCTGTCTACTAGAGGCAGGTCAGGGTCCTCTAATCTTCCATTTTATACATACAAGATTAAAGGTTTGCTTTGAGTTTTGATTAAGAATGCAAAGTTAAAAGATTAAATACCAGCAAGCCAAATTAAAGAGGTTTAAGTCAATCTCGGAACTCATCAAAGTACCAAATTTTTAAGCTGTCATTACAACACAGGATTAGTGCAAAGCTTCCCTGAACCCTGATTTGATGTCCTTCAGTCAACAATGTTATTTTCCCTGCAGTTTTGTGCTCTTGGCATAAAACCAGCTATTGTCTTGTATTTGGAGCTCATCTCACCTAGATCCTTCTTTGACTTTTTCTTTTTTTATACCCGTGTCCCAGTTAATCTAGGAACCCTACTTTTTTTGTGACCAGCAGTTTATACTCCAGCAGCAGCATCCTGCTCTGTATTATGCACTGTCACGAAATGCATTAAAGCTTCGTAAATGTGACTGTTTTAGAAAAAAGGTCTTAGTCACTTGGATAATTATAGACTATTCCTGTGAGTCTCAAGAAGTAAATAGGTCCCATTTCCCCTGTATGTTTCAGCCTATTGATTCCAAGGTTCCAGCAAGAAGGAAAATGTAATGAGTAACTAAAATGAGATGAGGCTAATATGGCTGTCACCATCGGGTATCTGGAAATGAATTTTAAAAGTCCAAAATTGATGTTTGCATCTTTTTGGAACCCCAAATCATTTCCGCTGAAACTAGTGAAAATCTGGGACGGGGAGGGCAGAAGTCTGGCAAGTGATTATATCCAGGAATCTGCTAATGCAAATAACTGCTTTGTTAATAAATTTTACAAACTGTCATAAATGTTATTCAAAGCTCATGCTGTAATGCATTAAAGTAAATGTTCCCCTGGTTTTCAGTATAACAAATTGTGTCCTTTCTATTTTTTATTTATAGAATTTGGGATGTCTCAGCTACATTAAGATTATGCTTTCCAGGATTGTAACCACTAAAGATAACTTAATAATGTTACTAAATGCTGTACTAGTTAAAGCTTTAATTTGAAGTTATTCCTCCTTGTGTGCGTGTGCCAAGTGATCTATTTCAAAATTTCCATCTTAAGATTTAGAATTCTTTGTAGGCATTAAGAACAACAATGCAACTTTTTGAACATTTTAACTTTCCTATACACCTGTGTGGAATGTCTTATCCAAAACATCAAACTTACATGCTAAATGACATCTTTTTTTGAAATAGGAAAATTAAAATTTTTGTTCTTTATTGAAATATAATACTTCATTTGTATATTAATAAGGACTCCTCCCTGTCTGCTTTGTATCTTGTGATCATTTTTGAGGTTGTTGCTTTTATTAAGGAACATTGAAAAATACTGCTATACAAGTTATCTGAATATAATATACAGTACCTAGTGTCTTTCAGAAATATTCTTCAGGATGGTGGAAGACAGGGGATAAATTCCTAGACTTTGAAAAAAGTTACTTTTTTTTTCCTTATAATAGTTGTCCACCATCTTTTTAGAAACTGCCTACTGATCTCATTTGTTTTGGACATACCACATACAACCTGAAAATGCTTTCATTCAGCAAATAAAATTCAAATTAGCTAGGTTTGCTGAAAGAACTTAATATGTGTCTTTTGAGTAAAGATGGGGGAAAATGAATGCAGAAGAACAAGGAGAATCACGAAGGAGGGAGTAACAAACTTCTTGGCAACCTGCTCCTGGCAGACTTGCAGGTATTTTACATCTGAATTTCCCTTTTTCATGGTATCACTTACTGTCGTTAAAAACGCAGACAAAAACAGAAACATGAGAATGTAATTTCCAACCCACAACAACCATGGCAGGTAAGGTGTTCACAACAAACTTCATCTCCTGAAAATGATATTGGCAAATTAAACTCAGGGGTAGCAGATAAAGATTGGGCAAAGTGTGGGTAAATTGGTAAAGTTGGGATGCAGCTGACTCCTACCATTTTGTGTGAATTTCATTTCCAGGTTCTACAGGCTGGATGATTTTCCACATACGAAAAGTCTATATAGGTGCTAAATGTTACACAGGCTGAGAGAGCATGGACAAGTGGTTGGAGAATTAACTCTCTATGGAAGCCCACTGTACAACCACATCTAGATTAGGAAGTTTCCTAGCTTCAAGCAATGGGAGGGAGTTTATTGAGAGAGTATTAGGAGAAGCATCATGTATGTTTGTGCACTCTTCTCCTCTGGTATCTTCTTATGGCCACTGTTGGAGACAGTATATTATATGGGCTCATGGTCTGGCCCCACGTAGCTCCTTTTATGTTCTTACCATTGCTGGTGTAGACATGTGGAGGAACTTTAATATTACATTAATTTTTCACAATTAACAATGCTGTTTTGTCTGATAGTTTCAGAAGAGAGAAGACGTTGTTAAGGCTAAGACTAAAGCGTAACCCTGAGGGCTGTCATAGTGCTGTGTCAGTTGGTGATCAGCACTGAGGGGTAGCTGGAAGCTCAGTTTCATCCTGTGTATTCCTAGGGCAGAAAAAGAGCTGCAGTGTGGGCCATGGACTCCTCTGTCTTTGAACTTAAGAATAAAATAAATAAATTCGTTTGAATTAAAAAAAAAAAAAAAAAGTGGGATCATAGTTATCATGTCTATTCAGAAATTACTATAATTTATATAGCATTCTTCATTTATACATCTTGGTGCTTCTAATACTAATTGGCATGTTGCTTTGAAATCTGTATGTGTGAGCATTATGTGCTACATTGGGTTGTCACAAAACTTCATCTACAATGTGGACTGTGAAGACACAAAAATTACAGCTTACATTTCTGCAAAATAAACTTGGTCAGTGGGTATCAGAGTCAAATGCTGTCTCTGCATGTTCTTGTAGATGTTCCACACGAAAAGGGTTTTATATGGAATCTACTTATTATCAAATTTTATTTATCACCAGGTTTACTTAATGTCAAATTACTTATTTGGTTTATTTGGCATTATATGGGATTTTATTTTAACAGAGCGATACAGCAATGTACGGAAATCACAGCACAAGCATAATATAGCAATTGCAACATACAGTTCAATCACAGTACAAACTTGATTCCCACTACCGGTTTCTATATGCTCGCCATCACCATGCTGGGCGTCCCCATTGGTCAAAAAAACATCAACATGGGTTGAAGCCAGCCCAAATCATTGGTCTCTTAAAAATTTGCCCTATTAGTTGTCCACTTTTTATACTTTATGTTGGTCTGAGCCATGCATGCATTCCCCGTCCCCTGCTGGACTACCCCTTGAGGAAGTCATTGCTCTTTGGTAATTGTCTCAGGGAACACCATGACTCACTGGTGCAGCTGTCTTATCTAAAACTTACGTTGCCCTCCAGTTTCCCTGGTGTTGGGATAAGTTTAGCCTTCCTTATGAAATGTTATTGCTTGAGCTCGTTGCTGGGTTTGGGGGAGTTGTTTGTTTGTTTGTTTGTTTTTTCTGTTTTTTCCCCCTTCTCCTCTGAGCTGTGCTCCTTGTGGGGTCAGTCACAGTGGGCCAGTTGAGTGATGAAAGAAAAGACTTTGAGTTCCTTTTTCAAAGAGCAGTTTAAAAATGTAGTTCTTATCAGTATATTTTTAATGTAGAAAATCATATTAGAATTAAGCTTTCTGCTATATTGAATTATTTTAATTATTGCACATTATGTACATTTCAGCTGTTGCATTGTGCTAGTTCTTTCAAGTGCATTAGAGCCCTCAATCTTTTCAGGCACTAGAGGTCTCTTATTTATTCTTTTTCAAGACTACCAGTTCATTTGTATTCTGAATACAGCGCCCACCGCATTGCACTTGCTTGCTACTTTATTATTAGAGAAACATCATGTACCATAGACCAAAAAATACTAGCAGGAATTAAAAGTCCTACTTATTGAATACTGCTCTTTCCTATACAATCAGCGACACAACTTCACTAGCAGGAACAAAGCATAAAAATCTTTTATTTTTCTTAAGAAAAAAAAAGATACACGACAAAGCAGCTTTTTGTTACTCATTATGCCTTTGGGAAGAGGAGTCTAAAGTTCTCTTCCTTAACTGGCAGCACAGTGCTTAGCATTTGAGCCTGGATAGACTCTTTTAGGTAAGTACTCTTTCTGATACATTGGTAGCAAAAGAATAATTGAAGAAATTATACTTAAAAGCATATATTTTGTGTTATGAATATGACTCCATTTAAATTTTGTTTCTGGAAGATCTAAGGATTTCAAAATACAGCAATACAAAGGAGAAATACACACCTGCAATAAATCCTTGAGCATTTTGAGGTATACGTTCGCTATGACTTTTATGATGCGCTTGACATTTTCCTTCTGCCCAGCAACAGTTTGTTACAGCCATTACCAGAAGAAAGACTGTCAGTGGGAGGTTATCAGACTCCAGAAGTGCTGCTGCTGGAAGATGTCATCTGCAGATATTGCTCAAAATTTCTTCCCTTTATCTATGTTTTCCTCCTCTGTTCACCCTGAGGGAAGATAGAAAATGGATTAAAATTGATTGAGCTAATGAGTTTTGGGAAAAGTGCTGAAATATACATTTTCCATAAAACCACAAATGGAACTCATGCTGGCTGCGGTCTAACAGGGCACTCTGAAGATAGAAATGCTCAGATGTAATATTTTCCCTTGATTATCACAGGAGAAAAAACTTGCATCTCATCTCTGGCACCTTTCATTGTGAAATCTAAGAACTTAATGACCTCATATGATTCTATGAACTTCTTACAAACATTAATGACTGAAGCAGCAAAGTTTAAATGTCCACTTCAGAGTGACTATTTGTCTTTTCTAGAGGGAGCATCTGAGGCATTCAAAACCCATAACTCTTGTTCTCATGCAGGGAGCTTTTTGCAAGGGTAGGATTATGATCTAGGTCTCTTGTCACCCAGAGCTACCATCCCTGGTTCCCAGTTAATGTTTTTCATCTTTAAAGCTTGGCCTGATTCACTGGGCATCTGTGCTGAAAACATCTTTAAGTCCAGTGCCCAGCAGCATCCCAGCCTAAATCAAGAGCGCAACCTTCATCCTTGGAGCATGTTCCCAGACCCAACAGAGCAAAGCCCTGAGCAGCCTGTTGTGATCTCAGGGCCGGTCTTGCTTTGGGTGGGAAGTAGGACCAGAGTTCTCCCAGGTTTCTCTGCCACTCACATCATCCATGATGTTCCTAGAACTTTGCTGAGCTCCAGAGCTGGCAGTGGAGGTCATCCCTCTGCCTGCCAGCAGTGGATGCAGAGCTGGCTGGGTGCCATGGGCACAAGATGTCAGTCTCTGCCTTTCCATTTGCACTGCTGCTCTTTGGCTGCCTGATTTGGAGACAAGGCCAAAAAAGAGATGAGGTGAGTACTAAGAAATCTCATCTCAGGTACAGTTGTTCTACAACAGATAGGCATAGTCCAGGGCAGGGCAACCTGGGCTGATTTTTCAGCTTTGTGCAACATTTACTCTCTGTTCCTATTTATTGGTCTATAAAAGGCTGACAAATTGTACTTGCTTACCTTTTAGGAATGAAAAGTTATTATTAAATTGCTATATAATGTATCCTTAATGTGTTATTTAAAAAAGAAGGGCAAAGGTGAGCTTGGAATAAATACAGGGTAGGAGTATTTGTGTTTCTGGCTGCTTTTGCCCTTCGATATCAGAGCTGGCTGAAGTTGACAAAATGAGACCTACCAGCCTCAACATCCCCTCAGCCTGGGGCTTGCCAAGTAGTCTGGTTGTGCCATCTCAAATCTTGCTGGGAAGGGGCCCCCCCAGGTAGCCCGATGCCGAAGGCATGCGTCTGATTGCATGTGGACCGCAGCTGTATGTCACTTGTATCACTGGTGCATGGGCTCCTGACTGCAGCCCATCCGCAGGTGGGTGCTGATTGCCCCCAGAAATTACACCTGCTGAGTGCACATCAGGAGAGCTGGAAGTTGAGCAGGAGTCCCAGGCAGCAGCTGTGTGCCTACCAGCACCTAGGAATGAGTTTGAACACAAACTTAAGTTGCCCATCCCCAGGTGATGCTGAGCGCTTCTCTCCCAGGCTACCGGCAGGTGGGCTGCATCTCCCCCTTTGGGCAGAAATGACATGGTGGATGAGGAAGCCCACCCTACACCATTTGGAAGAAAAAGAAATGGGAGAGCTTCAGTGGGAAGACCAGTAACTATTAGATACATTCATTTTATTTTCTCTTCAAATTACAGGTGCTACAAATCTCTGTCTGGTACCAGTAACAAAAGATAACTGATCAATTAGCTGAGGTTGGGCCCTGGGATGCTGATGTTGTTTGCTAGTTGTAGTACTTAGAGCACTAACTTTAGAGGCTTGTATTTTTTACACACTGAATTTGTAGCTGCATTACAAGTCTATTCACGTTTTTCCAGTTAAATTAAATGACTATTATTTCCTCCCCCTCCTCCCTCCTCCACCCGACTGTTGTTGTTTAATTAACCATAACGTGCTGCTCTTCAGTGGGTGTTTGTTTATAGCTAGATAAATGTCAGTAATATGCTGTACCGTAAAGTCTTTTAACTGGGAATAGTCAGGTTCTTTTAACTACTACTACATTTGTAAATAAGAAAATCTGCCTTAAAATCTATTTTTCTGGTAACTTTTCTTAATATTTTAATTATTATTTTAAAAGAAATGCGCAGTTCAAATTGGAAGCAAAACATTAATCCCAAACTGAAACCATATGTGATGGGAAAAGAAGATTATGTGAATTTCTTATAATATTTTGTGAAAAGGTTTAGATCCCTAGAAATTCAGATCACATCTGCATTTCTCAGCTTTTTATTTTCTGTCTTTTCCTTTCTCCTCAAGCTTTTGAGAAAACATAAGCAAAATAAGTTCGTGACCATCAAATACAAGGAACACACATGCAGAGTGATCATTCTGATTTCTGATGTCTGCGTTCAGTTCCTCCAAAGTATGTGTAATTTTTTGAATAATACTGAATTTAGTTTGCCAAAAGTGCCAGTCGAGCACTTTTAAAGCTAGTCTCTAAATGTTCTCTAAAATCTTGATTTTAATATCATTTCATGTAAGAAATACCTGATTTCACTTTGCACGCGTGGAATGAAGTGGATAGTTAAGAGGTATTTGAGGTAGAAGATATCCGAATATCTGCCTTTTCCTGGCCAGCAAGAGTACAATGGAATAGGTTTGCAGTTTCTTCCCCTCTCTACGTTGTACAGACCTAGGACAAAATTCCTGAGGGTACAGCTCGGTTCAGTGGCTAGAATAAAGATATTCCTGCTTAAAGAAAAAAAAAAAAAAAAAAAAAAAAGAATTAAAGGAAAAGAAAGAAAAAATAAAAGAGTGACAGACAGAAAGGAAGGCTGAAAACCTTGGCAAAGGCAGAATGGGATTATAGTGGTCTAGGACACTGCACTGTGTTTTGCCTTACAGTAAATCAATAGACTTTCCTTTTCAGGCTGCCCAAAGTGCTGCTGGCAGTCTTGTCCCATCACATATGCTAATCCTGCCTCTTCTGGGCCCCGTGCACTGTTTATGGCCAGGCTGAAAGCCATTTGCCAGTGTAAATCCAAAGTCACACCAGTTTGTGCCCACAAAGGCAGTGCCTTTCTGCCCTGAGGAGCAGTTGGGATCAGCCCTGATGTGAGCCCCAGTGGAGGGAAGGCAGCTCCGATGGGGATGTGGCTTCGCAGGGGCACTGGGCTGGTGGTGCAGATGAAGCGATGCACTTCACTCGCAGAGAGCAGCAGTGATACGTTTATTTATATAAAACAGGGATTTAACAAAGTTTGACAGAAAATCCAATGTTTTAACAAGATTCCATGGGAAGGCACACTGGGTTATTTACTGCATAGGGGACAGAGTCAGACGGAAACGTCAAGGAGACCCTCCCATTGAGTCACAAGCTTCAGAAAGGACCCTCTTGCTTTCCAAATTCCTTCTCAGAGAGGAGTTTAGGTGTGGCTGGATCCAATCCTAGTCCCAGACTTGCTCAACGGTTTATGTCTAAAGGATTATATACACACAATGAATCCTTTGTATCACTTAGCCAAGATTTCAAACTTTAGTGCGGTATTAGTCACTTACTGAGGATCTGTTGTGGCAAGGAGTCTCTTAACCTCAAGGAGTAATTTTGAGAGGCATCCCCGCTCAAGAGAAAATCCTGGTCTGCAGCCCACTGCCATGCAGGAGAGCTCAAAGGGCTCTTGGGCTGTTCACTGTTTATGGGGATGATTGACCTATAGTCATATTTGTGTCTCAAACACAGTACCAGTACTGTGGTTAGGTGGGCAATTTGAGTTAGCCCTTGGCTAGTGTGTTATCATCTGTCTTCCTGAAACCACATTGAGGGGGATGCAGCATCGTGAGTGAATGCAGCCATTATGACCACCATGGGTGGTTATCGCTTGGGCAGGGTTGTGGGAGATAAAGGTCAGGTTGGTGGTGGAGCACACTGTCACAGCTGGGGAGGAGGTCCTTGCCCGAGCCCGGCAGTGGGGCTGCCCTCCACAATGGCTCTGCACCTGAAAGCTCTCCTGGGACGGGGCTGGACCTGGAAACATTTCAGATCCTGCATTGTATTGGTGGGGTTGGCAGTTAGGACAAAGCATGGATGAAGCACTTCCAAGTATAGGGCTTTGCAATGCTACTTTTTCGTTAACTTCTTAAAAAATGAATTTTCAAGGGTGAGTTTGTTCCTCTTTAGGAACAAAGGCAACTGCTGTGTCTGCTTATAAGCTGGCAGTCTGATCCACTGTTGTTTTAGTCTATCTGACTTGGCAGGGCTGAAGAGCTGAGGAATATGGACACCAAAATCAATTTGTCTGAACAAGACATCTCTAACTGTGCTGTAATGCTTATTGAGACTCATTTTCTGTCCTGAAAACGTGCTAAGGGCATTTTCACCTTGCTGTATGGCCACAGTGCAGGAACCCATAACCAGCACGGTGCTGTACAGTGCTATGGGGCCAGGCTGCCTCTGAGCTGGCTCAGGGACTCCCCTGCGCTGTACTGAATTGCTGAGGCTAGAACAGCTTTTGTCTTCCTAAATGCCTGCTATATTTCATAGATGTTTTGATTTTATTTAGGCATAGCACAGTTCTACTAGTTCTAGACTACGTCTGGAAGATTTCTTGCCTATACTTCTTACTTGGGACTCTGCACTGAGATTGGATATCTATGTCTTTTTTGGGTAGAAGGCTCCCAGTCCCGATTTTATCACCAGGAGCCATAGACACTCACTGCAGGGGAGAAATTCCTTTTCTTAAAAACATAAAATTTAAATGAGAAGAACGCACAAAGAACACCAGAAACAGCCCATGATTGCCATCAGATGTCACAGGAAGAAGTCATGACTTGCCCAGTGTCACTCGGAAAGCATGTGGTAGAGCTTGCTGTTGAAGCCAAACATGTCACATGCTTTTCACAATATCCTTTTTCTTTTTTTGCTTTTTTTTTTTCTTCTTGGTTGGGTTTGTTTACATGGTGGCAGTCTGCATGGTTTGAACCTGGAGAAGAAAAGTGTATTTGATTTCTCTTGTAATAGTACAGAGCCTGTACAAGCTGTTACCTGTACACACATTTATTATTATTGGTTATGAAAAGTTTAGTGTGTCTCACATTACAGTTGTAATAGTTGCTGAGAAAGAGCATGGACCTAAAACCATGTGAAAAGCAAGACACGTACATGCACTGGCATACAATACACAAGGATTTCGATTAGGAAATAAGCGATGTTTTCTACCACTTATTTGTATTGAAGAAATCTTTCTCAGACCAGGAAGAGTTGGTTTTCCTGTGCCATCATTTTTTGTTGTTGCATGAAAAAGCTCTTTTGAGAGAAACGAAGTACCAGCTGTAGTCATTAAGATTTTTGTGCCATGAGTACATGTTCATGGCCAGCGTATATGCGTGCATGATGCATCTTCATTCAAGAACACCCTCCCCAGAATCAGGCTGTGTTTCTTCATTAAGCCTGTATGCAAACCCCACTGAACAAAGGCACAATCCAGCTGTGCAACAACGCTGGCCTTTCCCAGGCATTCCAGGTTGGTGATGTGCTCATCATCCTGGACGCACCTGCTTCATGAGTGGGAAATCCAGATATGCATCTCCCGGGGGTACCCCTGTGCCCACCCTGGAGTGAGGGTGGTGGGTGGGAGGTGTGTAAGCAGCTACGTGGTGCCAGGGCCAGCAGAGCCCTCCTGCTCCTGCTGCTGCCCCAGGGCTCGGGAGCTACAGGTGTTGCTGGAAGACTTGTCAGCATCACCTCTGGGCACATTCCTTAATGACAGTATAGTAGGACAATAAGTAGTCATTTCCACAAGTAACATGCATTGGTATGACATTTAATTTGCCATCTCTGTATGTGACTTTCACAAGCTCTTCTACTCTCTTGTCTCTGCTGCAGTTTTTGATGCATTTTCTCCCTCTAAGACACAGATTCTTAAGATCTGTGATCAGATACCAAAACTTAGTGAGCACGTGAAAACTCATTTTCGCCCAGGATTTTGGAATGGCTTCTCCCAAAGTCAGATCCTGAGGTTCCTACCAATTTTGGTATTTTCAGGAAGATTTTTCTTTTGCTAGTTACCAGCAGAGCAAGGGCTGATGAATCCTTAGATTGTGTCAGATACCATATGTGCAACTTTCTAGCAAAAAGAACTCTCCACATTTTATGAGATGAAATGCGATTCCTATCCATGCTATTGGTCATAGACACAGAGCCACGAGGAAGGTGGGGGAGAAGCGGGATGCTGAAAAAAAGGAGGAAAACCAGTTCAGGGAAAGTAATCAACTTTCCATAGTTCTGAGGTCCCTGCAAAAATATCAAATCACATGTTAAGACTCTCAGCTGGGATATTCCTGTTTTTAAAAATACTGTTGGTTTGAGCTTGCCCAGGCATGAATCCACACAGTATGAACCTGGGCTCTGTCACCTGCAGTGAGCAGCATAAAAGCCACTGGTCTGCATGTCAGAGTTGAGGGGTGAGCAGCACTGAAGGGGAACTTTTCTGGGAAAAAGTATGCTTAGCGGAGTAAGTTAAAGCAGCAGGCAGCAGCCTCTCTCCAAGACCTCTGGGCTGTTCTGTCATCTTCAGCAGACAGAGTTTGTGCTTAAGCCAGGGCCTGGAACATCAAATTTTTCCACCAGAAAAATGCTGACCTCTTTGCTGGATGGCAAAAATCCATTTTTTTTTTTTTTTTTTTCACAGGCTTTGAGGTTGGGAAAAGGCATTTTACATCATCTTTGCCATGAAAAATTTTACATTGCATTTACCTTCTTTTTGTATGTATGAAGCAAAATATTTTGTACACTTTTACAAAAGTCAATGCAGTTGCCTTTCTTAAATCACCCTAAAAATAAAGCAAAAAACAATTTGGAAGGTGTCTAAGTGTCTTTACTTTTGAATTTTCCTTCTTTATCTTTATGAAAGTCTGAGAAAACTTTATTTGAACTCAAAGTGCATTTTTGATGACCAGACTCCACACAAGTGAGAAGTGATCCATTAAAGGGAGTCAGATGGTAGGGTGAGGAGTGATATACGAATAATGTTGACAGATGGGTCTTTAAGAGAGACACTACCTTCTAATATTTGAAGCAGAGCTTCAGTCACTGAGTAAGGTGATCTAATCTGAATTTGCCCAGCATCTTTGTACCAATAAAGAGGAATCATCCCCGAAACGGCAAAGTGTTCTCACAAGTGCTGCTCAGTTTTAACATAAAGGACACCCCAGTAATATTTTGGAAGGAGAGGAGGAGAGTTTAGTGGTGTTCTGGCTATCATGAGCTACCAACATTAGTCAGGTGGGGCTTGGGAACAGAGCCAAAGTCTTTTATTAGACAAACTGTTACAGCTGGAAAATGTAAAAATATTTTCTGACACACACACTGTCCTTTGCTGAAATGAAAACAGCCAGTTTCAAAGTGAAACACAAACTGGGAACAATTGCTCTGAGTTTAACTTGACGTGTTGATGGTTAGGCTGTTTGAAAGAGAAGGTAAAAAGCAAGGAGTAAGGGAGGATTTTAGTACCAGGAAAGGTGGCTAAGGAAAGAAGAGGAGGAAGGAGTTATCACTTGTAAGAGCATGGAAGGGCTAAGGACTGACCATGCTGAGTTGTGATATGCTCTGAAATCACAGGGCTAGAGTTGCCTCTGAAGGAACGCAATTATTTTCTCTTACAAGTAGCTATGGAGTTTCATAGTTATTTTGGTTTTTTTTGTTTTGTCTTTCATAAACAGGCTTGGATTTCCCTTCTACTTTCTGTCTTCCCTCATCTTTTCTTTTACCTGTCATACCTTTCAACTACAGCAAGATGAATGAAGCTTACACATTGTCCCCAGTTTTTAGAAAAGTACCCTTCCCTTCCCACTTCTTTCCTGCCTGCATCTCTTAAAAAATTATCCAACCTCAGAAAAGGTGTTGGCACAAGGGAGAAAAAGAAGAGAGAGAGAAAGAGAGAAAGAAAGAGAGAGAGAAAGAAAGAAGGAAGGATATTTAAAAATCAAATATCTTTGAAAATTATTTTTTTAACAGCTGGAAAAATATTTAATCGAAAAAGCTGGTTTTAAGAGCTAAGATAATGCTGCTACAGTAGTAGGGGATGAAAGAGAAGCACACGCATGTTCAGAGTCATGTGCGCGCATAATGTCCGTGAGTCTCATGGCTGACTCATTGCCACGTTCCAGCATAGATCATGCATGTTTGGGGGTAGTATCTTAACTCATTTTCTTCTGGGGGCTGTTCTTTTATTTGTAGTAGGTGAAATAACAATTATATTACATAAAGCGCACATGAAATTTCTCCCTCAAACTCACTAGTGCGTTCAAATGTCCATAGTCCCAACTCGCCCCTTGCTGCTGCAGAGCTTACCACAGCCTCAGGCCACCCCTGTTGTGGAGCAAAGATCCGTGCTGGTGCAGCTGCAGCACCAGGAGGGCACATCTTCATGCTGCTTGCACAGACACGTGCATGCACACACACTTGCTGCCATCGCTCATTTTCCTCCTTGGCAGGGGAAGTGGATTCATGCATCAGGCACATCACTCTGTGAACATCCTCACTCTGGTTTTGTGTATATAGTCTGTCTTGTTGAATGGGTACTTCATAATTTTAAGTAAAGAGGTCTGCTAGCTGGTACGATGCTCCTAAGGGGTTCACATACTCCATCACTCTTGAAGAAGATAGTACTGCTTAGTGTCAGTAAGAGTGACAATTGACATTTTTTCAGACTTGTGCTGCTCACCCAATTGTTTAAAGAAACATCAATCTAAACTAGAAGACTTCATTGATGGGTGCAGGATAACTGTGCCTGTCTGTATGATATAAATATACAATACGATACAGACTTTAGTACATGTCTGTAGTCTTTGGGCATGTTAGTTATGCTTTTGTCCTTATTATTAAAGGGTTTAAATGAGGGGAAGACAAATGAGTTTGGAAATTCCTGTGAGACTTGGCTATTCTTGACTTTAGTTCTTGGCTCTGCCACAGATGTCTTACGTGACCTTGATTGAATTGCTTAACACCTTTGAAATGGGTGACTCTGTGTAAATTAGTGGTAATAGATTTCTCTCTGCTTTCACTTGCAAATTCTATTTTAAGTGGATGGGAAGTGTCATCTGCTTACTTTGGTTCTATATTTTACTCATGAGCAGTGCTTAGCATAATGTGACCTGACTTTAGCTGAAGCCTTTGGTAGTCTTATACTGCTATTACGACGGAGGACGGAGCAGTTTAGTTTAAATGATGTGGTAGATGACAACCGCTTGAAAACCTGATATGAGTGACAACCATGTTTTAATTCTCCTTTAAAAAGGTTTTTTTTTAATGCATACCTATCTTAATAAAAAGTTGTATATTCATGCCTCCACCTAAGCTGGAGCAGTCTGCAGGTTCAAAGTGCCAGATTTCTAAGAGGCTGTTATCAATCACAATCTTTCTGATCTAGCCAAAACAAGACAAAAAATCTCAGGAGGAATCTCTCTTCTATTAAATTTGTAGACCAGTTTTTCAGCCTCTGAGAGTTTATGGGAAACCACATGCCTATCAATAATTATTACCTCTGAGACTTTTATGTAACTGCAGAAATCCACAGTGTCCCGTTGGCTATTTTAAGGTCTTGAGTTATTTGTTGAGTTAGGAAATCAAGTTTTGTGTCACCTGTTTAAAAAAGTTGAAAAAACTTCTTCAAAGTCTCCACTTCTGTTTCTGCACAGCAGCATCACAGACCTGTTTGATTCTTCGATTGCTCAGTAGTGATCTCAAAGATCAACTTGGTACATGGAGCTAGATATGGAAAGGGAAGGATTTGAGTAAAGTTGAAGAATTCTTGTCTTGTAACAGTTCAAAAACTTACCACATGCATCTGCCCTTGTAGCTGCAATATATTTTGCAATCAAAATTTAGGCTGAAATGCCAGGCCCCCCATCTCTTTTCCTTCATCTGCTATTGGTCTAAACAACAGCAACCAAAAAGTCACAATCTCTTTCTTGTTTTATATCCTAAGGAAAACCCTTAGGAAACCACTAATGTTCCTACTTCTCCCCAGAAGGTGACCACCCTGGGACACCTAGAATTCTCTTTGATTGGAGGAATTAAAGATCAATCTCTGTCAGGAATATGTAGATATCCGCGTCTGTGCTTTGGTGCAGGGGAACTAAGTGACCTCTCAAGATGCCTTCCAGTTTCAATTTTCTGTTCTCCCTATATTGCATTGAAATATGTCTAGAAAGAGCAGAAAAGATCACATATATATATACGTATATACTTATATCCCATTATTGTGGTCTTTTTTCAATAACATTGGAAAGGTCAGATTTGAAGCAAAAATCCCCATGCAACCTTTAACTACCATGTTGCTGTTGACACATCAATCTTCTATATTTTTTTAAAGATCACAACAAAGCAAAAAGCAGCAGAATAAAAACAGATGTAAAAGAGTTACATGAGGGAACTCGGACAGATGTTTTACCAAGAGCAGAAATTTGCACAACAGAGAGAAAAGCATGCAGAAATGCTACATAGATAGGAAATTTGTATTTCTGCTTGGGATCACCTGGAAGTACATGGAACAACTGAGGTTGGGATAACAGGCTCTGGACAGTAAGCATAAAGCCAAATATGTAGATGAACAAATGCATACAAATTCTAGTATGCACATAAAGTAAAAGTTTTTCTCCTTTCCACCGGTGCTATACATGTTAATATTTCTTCAGATGGCATAGCTGGGAGTCAGTCTGGCAGACGCTTCAGAATAGACTGTCCCCATCTGTTTTTCTACCTCAGGGGCTCAACCTAACCTCAGAAACCCTCACGTTTCTTTATCTAGTTTCAAATGAAAAAAAATACTTGACATTAAGTATCATGGTAAGTTGCTACCTGCAGAGGTGACGGATTTCTTAAATAAATGTAGAAGTCTAGTCATTTATTAAGAAAAAAACCCCACTCTGACTAAATTGAATAAACATTGACCATCTATTAATATTAAGAATGACACTTCTTGCGGCTGCTTTGGCTCTAGATCAACATCATTGTTTATTAGAATTTTGAAGTAGAGAATTTTATTTTTTTTTGAATGGAGAATGCTCAGATCTGTACCTGAAATTTCCACCAAAATCTTCCTGCAGAGAACCTCGGAGGTAAGGAAAGCAGAAACAGAAATTGTGCATAGCTATCAGACAAGACTTACGCAGTAAGTCAACAGCTCATTTTACCCACTTTATATGCATTTTGTATAAATCAAAGGTCACGTTTTAAGTCTATGTTAAATCATCAAATAGCTCTTTTCAAAATGTCAGCAATTCATTGCACAAATAGCCTGCCAAATAATAGTTAATCAATTGTAAATGGCATGCAGATTCTCATGTAAACTTTGGGGAAATTGTTAACCTCAGCTAAATGTAGATAATATTTTTCATGGAAAGTTAGTTCATACACTTGTCTAGGGTGATTTAAACTGGGTAAAGCTCTGATATAAATAACTTCTGAAATGTGGGTTATACTAAAAAGTCATATTTGATCTTATTAGCATAACTGTACTCTTCATTGCTCTACCCAATAGTTCATTGCTGCATAAAATCAGCCTCTTTGCTGATCCATGTCACCAGCTTAGGGAATAAATTGAGTCAAACCCTGAAAAATAAAGTATTTATGTAATTACAATAACCCTGGATTTTCCCCCATTTTTTGTAGGATAGAGAATGGCATGTAAGGAGTTGTGTGGGTTCTCTGTTTCTGTCAAAATATAGCCTTTGAGATCTTAGCAAGACCAGTTCTCTCATTTGCACTGATTTTTGTAAACCGCCTCTCTTTCCTTTTTCCCTTTCTTATTCCAATGTGTCAGGTCCTTTCTCTCCCCTTCATTTTCCCACCCCATTGGCTTTGCTTAGGCTGCTTCCTTTTCACTCAGAATTACTTTTTTCATAGCCCCTTCCCCTCATATGCAGGTGTACATTTTTCTCTTCCCACATAGCACCTTCCATCCTTTATTTTTTCCCCTGTTGAAGTTGCATCTCATTCACCCTCTTTTTAAATGGCTTTGCCTTTTCCCGCAGATCCTCATTCAGGACTGCAGCTTCTTTGTCAGCAATTTCCCTCTTTCCCTGTGTCTTTTAGGCAGTCTAGGTCACCACTCTGGAGCTCTTCTACCGGCCTGGCACATTCACCTGGCTCCGGTACCAGCCTCGCTGGTGGGGGCTACATGGGGGACTCCGGAGCTCCTGCCCCGAGTCACGCCATCTTGCAGCAGCTCTCCCAGGGTGGCCAAAGGAGTGAACCCACCCCAGGAATCAGAGAGAGAGTGGTTTCAGCCCAGGGCTCGGGGGACATGTAAAGGGAAACCCAGCCACTGGCTGCCACAGGGGAGCAGGAAAAAAGTTGTGTGAGAAGCACGGCGTTAAGCCATATTTATCCAAGGACCTCATCCCATTTCTTTTCCCATTACTGGATTTTTCTGAGGGAGAAAAGAGACTTCAGAGGGTGCCTGTGGCTCACTTATAATTTGGAACATGCATTACTTTCTGGTATGATGCCAGAACAGCATGGCATCCCCTATGACACGCTCATTCCTCCTTGTTTGACGTTCTGCTCCGACTCTCCTCACATCTTCCCTCCCTTTGCAGCTCTGGCCAGTGCTTTGCGTCTCCACTTCTCAATGGCAAGCTTATTTCTGATCATGTTGAGGAAACTTCCTTGCCCTCTAGTGGGTGTTGGAGTTGCAATATCTTTCCAGTTCATTTTTCCTGCCACCTTGTGCCCCACTGCTGCATCTGAACCTCTGCTGTGCTTTAGACTTGCCACTTCTTACCCCTCATCTATGGTCATTAGTCAGTCATCAGCAGGAGCTTGGATTGGGCCCTGTTCCCCTCTGCAGAGCTCTGGTGAGGGACAGGAGGTGGGTCTGGGGCTGGTGGTCCCAAGATGAGTCCTCCCCTTGGGTCCTCTCTGTGCTGGGAGACACAGTGACCACCAGCTGGGGATACTCAGGTGACTGTGTTTGAGGCACACGCCTTGCGGAGGGGATCAGTTTGGTTCTATAATGGCATTTTGGAGTGGCAGACATTATAAAATTAGAAGCCCAGGAGGTCGCTGGGTGCAGCTATGCTCCAGTGGGGCTGCATGCCATCCATTCCAGGCCACCATGGGTTGGACAGAAAGTTTGCCTTAGTTGTATGTCAGGCAGTGCTGCCAACTCAGAAAACCTTTATTATAAGGATGGGGTGTTTAGAGACCATTTGTCCTCCCTGAGGAAGGTTCACATTCACCAAGGCAATCCTAAGAGAGTTCTGGCCTGTTTAGCTTCAGGCCTTTTACACCCTCTCCAGACAACCTGCCCCAATGCCTCTGTGTTATTAATGTCCTCCTTCTTGATAAAGTCTGAATCCATTCCTTCTTGTCCCTGTGCTGCAGACAGGGAATAGTATTTCCTCCCTGAAGGAACTTTTTATACTTTTGAAAATCATCATGTTTCCCTTCAGCCTTTGCTGGCCTAAACCTCAGTTCTTTCCTGCATCTACAGAGGTGGTGCTTTTGGATCTCTGACTGTTGTCACTGCTCTACTCTAAGTTCTACACACTTTAATCTCAAAGTACAGTGCCACGACCTGGGCCCAGAACTCCAGCTGGACTCTTGCTGAAGCAGAGCACACTAGTTAGGTGCCAGCGTGTTCCTTGAACATGCAATGCCATCTATCCAGCCTGGCATGTTTCCTTTGTCACACAGCAGTGTGAACAGTCATTTAGAATCCTTTGATCCCCTTCTGAAGGACTGCTGCACACTCTTTTGCTCTCTGTCTCACACGTAGCTGGTTATTCATACACTAGAGTGGTGTTTCACAGTTGTCCTTCCTAAATTGCATCCTGTGTCGGAGGAGGTTTCCATTCTGGCAAGATCTCTTTGCCTTATCATCCTGTCCTCCAGAGTCTTTGTGGATGCTTTGAAGTTGGGATATTCTGCAAATAAGTTTATTGTCTTCCAGCATTTAAAGTATTTATGGAAATTGTGAATTGATACTGAAGTACTGAATGTCTGTTTTGACATTTTGTTCAGTGTGATACATTTCCAATAAACTAGTTCCTTGGGATTGCAAAGATGATGCAAATGGTATTGTATTAGGCATATAAACCATTAGGTGTATGACTGAATTAAATACTTTTAATAATTAAAGTTATTAAAGTATTTAATATTCTTTAATAACTAAATATTAAAGAATATTTAGTTATTCTTTAATAACTAAAGATAATCCGTCCACAAACTTTTTGCTTGCTGTGCCACTGTGGCATAAAGAACTGGTTCAGTAGCGCCTGTCATCTCACTAGGATAGTGCTGAAGAACTTAAAAATTAATTTCTTAATGCAAGCTTACCATCTTTCTTACAGTCACTGCTTGTCATTAGACAAAATTTGGGATCTGTTATCAGCTACTTCATCTTCAAACTTTTTCATAGAACAGCTGAGTATATCCCATCCAGAGAGTCTGCACAATATAGAAACAATTTATATTTCACTTACCAGACTTAACCATCCACCTGCCTGAAATCTGTTATGTTTAAATCCTATGGATGAATTTCAGGTAATTAAAGTTGCTTAAGCCTTGATGGAATTTGGTACGGGGCGTGTGTCCATTCTGCAAAATAGAGTCGAATGCAGAAACAAGTAAATTAAGCTGGTGTCTCTGCATCACGCAGCACAGCTGAGATACATTAGATCAGGAATTGTCTCCATTTGTGGCTCTAGTATGTTCTCCAGTGACGCAGGCATCCTTTTCCAGTGTCCCTGTTGAACACTGGAAGCTTGCCTTAGTGGGTCCATACCTCCACAGGAAAGCCCAAGAGCAAAAGCCCCTCCAGCCTCACTACCTCCTACTCTGTGGTAAGAAGTGGCCTAAACGGCTGTCATGAGCACTTGCTTTCCCTTTGGCATTTGCTACAGAGGTAGACCACTGTGGGTCTGTTTTTCCAGCTTTTTGTTTTTTTTTTTTAAACAAGGCAGGTGTGATAGTTGTATTGGTGATACACTGGTAGCTACCTGCAGAGGTAAAGCTGAAAACAATAGAAATAATTAATATATGCCTCCTGTTGAACGTCTCTTACTTAGCATTAGGTCTCATTAAAATAAATAGAAGGAATACAGAACAAACCGACATGTATTCACTGAATTTAGCCCTTAGATAATTGTGTCAAACAGGTCATGCTAGTTAGGAATTGATTTAAAACAATTTTATTTTGATAATGCCATCTGTCACTAGGTGCTGCTGTCAGGGATTGTGTTCCAGTTCATTTTTCTTTATAGGTGAGCAAGTCTTGACCCTTAAAATACCAGTGTGCTAGCTCTGGTGCAGGCTCTGTGCAGGGTTGTGGAGATGGAGCTACTTTGCATGTTAAGAAAAGGAACTGGGAAAGATAATTTAGCCATCAGTAGTTGGACAAGTCTGCTGTCTTTAATTAAACAGCCAGATAAAGCTTTATATCTGACTTTATATCACTGGACTATCTGAGGGCCTTCTAAATACATTGCAGTTATTGAACTCCAGATATACACTGAAATGAGTAGATAACTTAGACATCTAGTGGAAAGCAAAGATCATCTTGCAGTGTTATGTCTCTGACTGGGGTAACATTTTTATATGAAGAAAGGTAGGTAATAGTTTGGGAAACACAGGGACAGTGACAGCGTGCTGGGAAAGCTTTCTTCAGAGCATCCCCAGGAGATACTCAGACTGATTTAATAATCACAGAAAGATTATTTAATCCATCATGAACCTGGGGTTTAATTTTTTTCAAGATAAGTAATTTTCTATTTATTTGGAAAGGGAAGTCACGGAAGAAGAAAACAAGCATGGAAAGAAAGCTGTCATTTCTGGGGACTTAATGTGGTGATATCTTTTTGACAAGAGAATCATCTGTCAAACTCACATGACACTTGATCCTTGTGCTTTCTCTTTCCTCTCAAAAGAAGCAGAACCACTTAATTTTGTTGTTGTTCTGGTGGAGATGCAGAATCACTGGTGTGCACAATGTTTGTTAAAAATAAATGGCAGCCTACTCAACACCTCCGAGCGTGAAATCCTCTGGAAGGATTTGCAGGATGCAGATGTTCTCCCCAGCCCTCTGCCCTGGCCCGCGGGGGACTGATACCCAGCCTCTGCCTTCTGAGCAGGCCATTAATCTGACATGCAATCTGATTGAATGAAACGGGGTAAATCCCTGTTGGATAACAAAATGCTAGATTAGCAGTTAGGAAACCTTGTGATTAGAGAGATTAACTGCTAAAGACATCATTCTTCCAGATAGAAAGCCTCCACTTTCATTTAGAACTGGTAGCCCGTGAAAAGCCACTGCACTAGCAATTAGGAAACTGTAAACGTGCTGACCTGCCGAAGGGTGATTGAAGCTTAAGATAACTTTCGTAGTGGTATTTCTTGCTGTTTGCTTGTTAGGCAAACCATTTTTCTTTCTCTGGACATTTAAGGCTTTGCCTTCTCAAAAGATGATGTTTTCTTTGAAGAAAAAGGGATTCAGTGCTGGCTACCACAAGGAGCAAAAGTCCCTCACTTTGGCATTATCATTTTATTAGGTATAGGACAATATACGGCTGTAAAGATCAAAGAGTTCCCCAAAATTTTCTGAGCTGCCTGCTGGAAAGCTACCGCTGGATGCTAAAGGTTACAGTAGCCTCCCCTAGGGGCACGTGCAAAAGCTATAATTTAAAAAAAAGATGTTGAAATATGATGCATGTTTTAATAGACACTGTTATATTAGTTGGTTAGTTTAATTCAGTATAGACATGATATTTATTTTTTGCTTTGAGATGGCAAGCAGGAGCTTTAGAAAACATGCTATAAATATTTTCACAAACATTTCTGCATCTCTTTCCACATGCCAGGTGAAAGTTTAGCACTTCACTGCCCTAAGCACATGTGCATAAAACCTGAAAATGTGGTAACTACTAAATGAAAGGGAAATATTAATATTTTGTAGAAACCTGGACTGAAAGCTTTTGGGGATTTCTGTATTTATACCAAGTTCCCTTTTTCTACAGAATAAAGATGAGTAAAAAAAAAAGGAAATAGGGAATGCAGAACAGGAAAAAAAAACTTCATAGTGGATGTATTAGGGATACATTTAACTGACAGCATTAAATGTGATTTCTCATGTTTCTCCCTTTCCAAAGACACGACAGGTAAGTCATTAGAATTAAGTTAAATCATACTCAGAGGTGTCATTTTGGGGTAAAAAAAAAACCACAACAACCTTGATTTAAGCAACTGGTTTTGAATATTCTTCTAGGAATTAACTGTATCTTTGGGCTTCTAAATTCTTCAAACACCACAACTCACACTTGGTTTAACAGAGACTTTTTCTAGGTAGCCTTCTGTGGCTTACTCCCACTGAAACCAAGATATCTTTTTCCCTACACAGACAGGAAGAGTTAAGGGTTCATGCGGTGTGACTAAAGCACTCTGGACATCACTCAGAGTAGTTTCTCTAGTCAGTATTTTCAGCAGCATGGTGCTGCGTGCATGAGTGAAAACCCACAGGGAGAAGTTTCAACTCCATCTGTGGATAATTCATTAAAAATTTTCCACTGTCGCTGCTTGGGAGCTAAGGAGCTCACAACCAGCTTGTTGGAGCAAAGCTTTACAAGTCTTTATCATCTCTACTGTCATCCTGCAACAAACAGGAGCAAGTTCTATCATACATGGCTTTTCTCCCTCTAGTTGTGCTAGCTTGCTACACCCCTTCACATGGTTAAAACCATGGTTAAGACCAGTACTCTCATCTGGTCCTACCTCACTGGTTTTTGAGCTCAGAATATTTCCTTACTGTTGTTATTTCCAGGAAGAGATGGTAGGCTGCTCTATGATGGAAATCTACATTTGTTCTTAGGATATCCTTAGAAATCACTTGAAAACATCATAATGCCTTTGCAGCAGGGTAGGTTTCTCTCACAATTTTCAGGAATGGTAGAATACTTTTGCTGCAGGAATGGGGTTTTCAGCAGAAAACTAAGCACCGAAACCAAGAAACCCAGACATAGCAGCATGAGGGAGAAAAAAAAAGATCTAGACCTCTTACAGTGTCTTCTTTACTATGTAGTTTATAACTGGCCGAGACTGTCAGTTGCGGGCAGAACCCAAAGGAAATAAAATGGGTCAACTGATGAGTAATTGGGTTGTTTGAACCAATTACTACTGTGAATGATGAGTCATCAGGCTGGAGCTCATTTAGAAGCTGGGGACAGTGCAGTCCCAGTAACCTTCTAAAACGTTCCTTACTCTATCCTCCTGCAAAGCTTAGTAGCATCCCAGCTTTTAGCACTTTACCAATCCCTGTAATTCTCCTTGCAGTTTTCAAGGTGAAGAGTCCTCCCTGCTGTAAGTGTTCTGGGGCTATTAATAACAAAAATCTCCATTTCGGTAACAGATGCTCAAGTGCACTTGTGGGTGGAGGTACTACAGGCACAGCACTGTCACAGCAGCCTCCCCTCACACATTTGGCTGCCCAGGTGTTGTGTGTCTGCAGCTTCATGTTCTAAAATACACGAAACTGTTGCAATCAGACCTACCCTTGTCCCTCACTGTTGAATTTTGCCCCCCCCCCCCCCCCCCCTTTTTG
>VXAK01009332.1:51825-117269 GCA_013399435.1 Arenaria interpres
TCCCCTCACTGTTTAATTTTTCCCCCCCCCCCCCCCATCATTTCAGGTTGTGCCCCTCGGACACAGAAGCCTGCATGGAGAGAGGCACACCTGCCCTGATCTGGCAGAGAGGAGCAGCAGGGAATAAGAATTCACCGCCAGTTCCCAGCAGTACTTCCCTCACACCTATGGGCTCAGCCCTTCCCCTGGGTCCCTGGGAGCACCCCTAGGACAGCTGGCACTCCAGCCTTTCCCAAGGGTGACACCTACTTCTTGAGGGTCTGCTCAATAGGACACCTAAGGGGGTACAGCATGCACCTCTAGCAACACAAGGCCCTTTAAGATCCTGCCTTTTGGTGGTGGTGGAGGACACGCTGTGCACTGAAACATGACGGTTGTAGACTGGGGGAGTCATTGCGGGCAAGGCCAGCCCTGTCCTCACTCCAAGAAAGGAAGCAGTTGGGGAATTGCCTGGGGAAGTAAAAATGGATGGCAGACATACGGCTTTCCTCGCATCCCAACAGGACAGCAATCTGGGACAGGAAGGGGGGAGTTTGACAGGTGGCCACTCTTGCGTGTGGGTGAACATGGTTTTGCCCCTCAGGGGGCCCAGGGTGGGAGAGCCGGAAGGGACACCAGCAATAGATATCTTTCCAGCTGCAGCTTGCCTAAAGCTGGTTTGTTGATTGTGTTTCCCCAGAGAGGGTAAGTTTTCTGGGTGCCACCCCCTTAGAAGTCCTCCATCCTGGGCTGTGCTAAGGGAGAGAGAGCTCCAGGCTCCATGGAGGCCAGCTCCTGGAAAAGAGATCCAAGCTCCCCTTCGCTTTTGAAAGCCTTGGCTGAAGACGTGTACTGTGTCACGTAAGGCAGGTCTGTCTGAAGCAAAAAAAAACCCTAGCAGCTTCCAAAGAGCAGCTTATCTGAAACCACTGGGGAGTCAAGAAGTGTTATGAGCTGCTGCATGCTTTTATTTATGCATTTCAGAGCGGATGAGCGCAGTATTATCTGGTTCAGGTGTTTCTGTAATTGTGATTCATTAGGATAACCACAGCGTTGGGTGGCTAGCACCTGTGTGCTCCTGCTGGGCTGGTGTCAGTGCTCTCAGCTGTGATAGGAAACATATTGCTGTACTGGCTTGTTCCAGATTTTCTTCTCCTTTTGTAGTCTCTTTGTGATGAATTTGTTGGCCTCTGCAGCATTGAAGGTGCTGTTGCAAGCAGCCTTAAAATGACCCGGGGGCATGATCAGTGTCATGAGTTTTATCTGCTTGTCCTCCCCGAGCAGGATTGCCCACATGTTCCTGGTAGCACGCTGCTGCCACACGCAGCCACAGGCTGTGCTAAAAGAGCCTCTCTTACCCAGGGAACCATTTCTGCTCCACTGAGGAGACAGGATATTTAGTCGTTACTGAGGATATCTGTGGTTTTCATATTATTCCAAGTCAGGCTGGAAATCTGGCCTCCCCCCAGACCTCTGCTTGTGGGAGGCTGCTCCATGCCACCAGGCCTGAGCCTGCACGTGGGTCTGGGCTATACGTACACAGCATAAATATGTTGCCTGAGTGTGGGTCTCATGTCCTGGGCTGTGCGACTGCTATCAAAATCTAGAAATGCAAGGAAGAGCTTCAGGTCTTAACACCGATGGCTGTGTTATGTTTGAGCCAGTGATGACAGAGTTTCAATTTGGGGGAGGCCATGAGAGGTCAACAGGACCGTGGCTTCAGTCAGAATTCATCAGCAAGCAAAAACATATGCATCTTTATCAATTGATGGGGCTAAAATAAAATGGCAGTCCTTTGACAACTGTAAGTGATGTATCTCTAAATAGTGGCAGTTCCGATCACTGAGAAATCCCGACTCCTGCAAGCTTGACAGAGAGTAATTAAGGGACAAGCTCAGCAGTCAATAAATGCCCCACGGGATTACAGGTTCACAGCAGACCCATGAGATGTGCTCCTCTGACAAAGGCCCCAAAAGGCAGTAAGCTGATCCTCATTTGTTCTGTAGTAGCTTATCAATCAGGCTATTGGGCTGGGCCCCGAGCACACGGCTTAAACAGCTGCTTTTGTATTTCCACTACGCCGTCTGGTCCACTGAGCCTGCCTTCCCCCTTTCTCAAGAAAGTTGGGAGATGTTAAATAATCCTCACTAAGCCCGCAGACTAGCAGTGGTTGGCTGTACAGGAAAGATCACCTGGCACTAAAACGAGGCCATTTCTGGACTGAAACGTATTATAGCCGTTCAACAGCATCCGTCAATATTATATTTCTCTTTTATAAACAATGAAGATGTATGCCTGGCTGCTGCCAAGATAGAGATCTAATGAGGACATTGGCTTTCCTAATGGGTAATGTCTAATCAGGCCTCTCTGCTACCACATGCTGCCACCCAGGAAAAAAGGCAGGAAAATCATATTTGTTGGTAAGTGGCGAAAAGGTCACAGTAATCATATCTGCTACTACGTCGATATGTAAGATTGCTTGTCCCTCCTCCCTCAAGACAAAGTAGCTTTCTCAGTCATGGAGTGAATTTACAAGTAGCACCTGAAGCTAAGGAAAACATTTCTAGGGATGCAGCTTGGTTTGCAGGAGGGAAGGTGCTTTAGAAAAAGATTTGGTTTTTGCTTTAAACACACCTATGTACAGAAAATACGAAGAGCAGTATGGCTGTGAATACAGCAGACTCAGTGGACTGTATGTGCACAGGTGTGTGGAGCTGGGACCTGTCTGAGAGGTGTACGTGCAGCCTGGCTGGTGACCTAAACATGCTTGGAGGAGGGTAGAAAACATGACAGCTCTGAAGCAGGACAGCACTTGACTGAATCCTTAAATGCCAGTGGGATTTAAACACATCCCTAATCATTTTCCCTAGTTACAATTACAGCAGGCTGAAATATAAAATATTCTGTTGAATCAAGGTGGGAGACACGGTGGTCTTAAGCTCCCTGCAGGTCTGTTGGTGCTCTGAGCTGTGGTCATGGGCAGTGCCAGCGGGGAACGGGGACACCCTGGGAGCCAGGGAAATGGGCCCTGTGGGACAGCAGGTCACTGCTGGCCTGAGGTGCCAAAGGAGCAATCATCCTTTGAACTTGTTCATCGTCTCATATTAATCCTTTCCATAGCTTCATAAAAGGAGGCCAATTAGCACGAGAGTCACAGGTCATCAAAGTGGTGCTGTACTGCTGATTTTAGATATATATATAGTGGCTATACTATATATATAAATAGATACAGACATATAGTGGCTAACAAAGAAAATCTTGGCTGGGGGGACAGGTCAGACCGATAGGGTAACCTGTCTCTGAATTACTAAAAATATGAAGGGAGGAAGCAAAGCATTGGTTTAGGCTAGTGGTGTGTGGCTGCTTGGAGGTTTTAGTGAACCTACATTTCATAGGGCAGCTCTCACCTCAAATCCACCCAGTCTTTGGGAAAAATTTATGCGGGGGAAGAGGTGGAGATTTTTATAATCAGTTACCAGGCTGCATTCTTGGAGCTGGGAGGGAAGGGCTAAGCCACACGTTGAAATGTTTTTTCATTTTTTCCCCAAAAATTCTAATACTGATGGGGAAGTTGAAATGTAAAAGGTAACCAAACAAAGTACTGTCTCCTAGTTTCAGGAAAATATTAGCGGATTTTTAAAAAATTAAACTTGGAATTCTTTAACTTCAAGGTCTAAGCCATAGAAGAGAGTTCCTTAAAAAAAAAAAAAAAGGCCTGATCACAAATCTTTTATCACTTTGAACTTAGTTAAAAATATCTTAGCTGAAGGCTGTGAACGGCAGAGCAATAGGCTTACACAGCATGAAAAATAATCATGACATTAGAATGGTGCTGGTGGTCTGAATAGTCTGTTTGTAACCTGATGATGACATAAATAAATGGAACTAACTTATTATAAGATCCTTGATGAGCTCTCAGGGCCAGGGGCTGTTTTTCTTAATTATTGCTTATCAGCCCAATGTGTCACTGCAATATACAGGAGACCAAACTTCCCAAGAGCAAGCTCTTCACAATAGAGCAGTCACTCTAAAAGAGACCCTTCTCCTTCCTTTCCCAGGGAATGACTGCTCTGAATCTCCTGCCAGAAACTCCTGGAGGATAGACACAGTCCAGAAGAAATGCTGGAAAACAGCAACAATAATTCCTGTATTCTAAGGAAGGAAAAGAGGAATCCAGGGAGTTTTGGGCCAGCTAGCTTAACTGTAGTTGCCCAGCAAACTACTTGCATGAAATAACCATTTTGCAAGTAGTTGGTAGGAAATGAGCAAGAGTTAATAGGAATCTGTCCAAGATAGGTCTTGTTAAACTGATGAATTTCCTTCTTTAACAGCTTAATGGGCCTGTGGGTGAGGGAAGGGGTCCTCCATTTTTGTTTTAATAAGCTGTTGAACCTGTCCTGTGTGACATTTCATAAAAAAGCAGGGCCATAGGCCAGATGACATATATGGCAGCCAAAAGTGCTATTAACTGTCCTGTTAACTCTCAGAGCTTCACTGTCAAAATCAGAGGATATCTACAGGGGTCTGTCCACCGAGTCTCCTTTATGATGGCTTTTAGTGAGTATGTTTGCTAAATTTGCAGGTACCTCCAAGCTGGTTCAGGCAACCAGCATGGTTGGAGACAAACTGATCCTGACAAAGTGGAGAAAAAGTCCAGTAAAAAAAAAAAAAAAGTCACAAAAATCTGCAATTTGATAGAGCCACACACCGAAACTCAGGCTGGAATGATCAGGGCTCACCCAATTAACCCAATTCAGGCAAGGAGATCCCCGCACAAGGCATGTGAGCAGCAATATGGTGTTTGAGACACAAGAAGATGTTTTCTGCCCAACTCAACATGGGTGGAAAAGCAGTTTTGGGCATTGTGTTTTGAGAACAATATGGAGTAATTACAGATAACCTTGGAGAAAGCAGTGGTAATGGCAAGAGGTTTAGAAAACTTGGCCTCCATGAAAAGGCTGAATGAAATGGAGATGTCTTCGAGTCTATAATAATATCAAAATGTATGAAGCACAGCTTTTGTAAGCAATACCATTCATTACAGATTGACCTTGCCATGCAGCACAGTGTAAAAGCTCGCAGCGAGCAGCGGTGCGAGGTGAAGGTGAGATTTCTCCTCTTAAAGGGTTTCATGTTACTTTCTCCTTTTGCAGAGGAGATGGCCATGGATGCAAAGGAAAGTAATCAATGATAAGCACAAAGTTCCCTGGGGGAATATTAGAAGGACAAGAAAACACTTCATTGAAGCACCTGGGTAATGAATACTGTCACAAGCTGAAGCAAATACTGTTGATAGGTTCACCCTGTTCCATGTGCTGTGCAGAAAAGCAAACCAGTGGCTCCAGTCCTCTGGTTCTCTTTTTTCAGCCTTGCCTTAGAATTAGAAGTGGTCATAGTGGTGGGATTGCCCTGGACAGACCAGGTCTATGTATATAACTGAGTGTGTAGAAAGGCAGGGGTACAGCTCCCAGCTGCTGGGCACAAGGGCCACCCATCTCCTACACCCACCCTCATCCCTTGAAGGGTGGATGTGCCTGCATTCTGCCTATTTCCTTTTGCAGGCATCCTCGGAGCTGGCACTGATAAAAGCCCCAGGAACAACAGAATTTATCACTGAGACAAGATAACATTAAATATAAATGTGCTTCACCTCATTGCAATATAAAGGAACAGTTTAGGGTGGGGGGGTAAGGGGGACCTGCTGCTATAATGCATCACTGTTCTTCAGACAAAGGTTTCTTTACAAAAAAGATTTGATTTCTCCTTCACTGTTAAAACATATTGCTGGTGCCCACAGCCGTTGCAAGAAAAGGTTTCAATTCCAGAGCGTTAGCTGTATTCCTGTCAGATGTTTTTATCTTTGTGGTCAAGATTTGTTATAAATTGAATATTCTTGGCTCTAATTTCTAAGGGATTTTCATTTTGAAGTCAAGAATTGTTTTATTGGCATCAGGAGCTGGAGGATATGGCAGTGTGATGATGTCAGTGTTGCCTTCACCCGTTCACTGATCATTATTTTTGTGATTTTGGTTTTTCTTTTTGAACATCTAGCACCTGGAGCCATGGCATTACCTAATAATCTTATTTTATAAGAAATGAAAAAGAGAGAAGATAACAAAAAACAAGTTTCTCACAGAAAAGAACCCAAAGAGTGTTCCTTACAATACCAGAGAAAATAAAAATAACTCATTGTTGGATAACTTTGTATTTAATACATATTTGTAGTCATTATTTATGAGTTAATTGTATGAATTTTTACTCTGGTTGTCTGTGTCCTGACTTCTAAACAACTGCACTCAGTAGAACTGCAATCTTTTCTTCAAAAGGAAAACAAAGCTCCACTCCCAGGCTATTGGAAAAAAGAACCCTGTCTCTTGTTTATTTATTTATTTAGAAAGCACATACAGCGATGCATAGGGAGGGGAAGAGAGATGCAAAACAGGTGAGCATACAAATCCATCTCAAAAGAAATAGTGAGACACTTCCCAGACGATTAGTAGTACATCAGTCTATGTGAGCATTGAAACTGTTGTACCTCTAGATTAAAAAAAGAAACCACAGAGAATTTCTGAAGAACAAGGTAAACGTCTATATTTCAGAAATCCCACCACAATCAACTTGTAGGCAGCAATGTTTTTGTTTTGTTTTATTTTTTTTTTTGTTCCTGATATTTCCTCAAAGGGGTCTCTCTTGCTCACGCTATGGTTTCTTTCCTCAGCGTCCGCCTCTGGTGACAAGTAAGGATACTTGTGAATGAAGATTTCCCCTTCGTTCTCGACCTTTTCTTTAACTTCTTCTGATGCTTGAGTGAAATTCCAAGCTCCTCCATGATCGCGTTGAAAGAAAGACACTGGCGGAAGACGGAAATGGCATTAAACACTTCCCATGGAAGGCAGAGTTTGACCATACCCATTGCACAAATGCTGGCTTTTAGAAGCAAGGGCCTGAGCTCTTACTGGTGGCTCAGAAAGCTTCTCCAGTGAGTTCTGCCAGCTTTGAATAAGCCCCTAAAGTATAATAGGTGAGTCTGCTTAAGTTCTGGTTTTTGCCTAACTTGCCTTCCACTGAATTTAATTTAACTTTGGCTTAACTAAAGCTGATTATGAACGTTCCTGAAATTCTACACAGATGCATTTGTGATGTTTTGGTGGCTTCATGTCATAAAACTTACCCTTTTTCAGTAGGTAAATTTCCTCCTGACCTTAAAAGAAAAAATATCTTCTTTTTAAAATCATATATACCTTAGCCACAAAAGAATGGGTACACCAGACAAAACAAAGAACACTTTTTTTGAAGATTTCTTTGTGGCTTAGTTATTTTCCCCTCACAAAATTAACAGACATTTCTAAAATGCAGCCCAGTCTTCTACCCTTTTCTTTTCTTTGGAAAGAATATTTTTCAAATATTTTGTCTTGAAGAAAAGACAAAATTATTACAAGAATAAGGTAGCTGAATAGTTTAGAAAGAAAGCAGAAATCTATTTTCTTTCCACCATCACAACATTAACAAAGACATTTTGAGTAAGTGGAAACATCCTTTACAATCTACAGCTGGAATAATTACATGTAACACAAAAAAACCCATAAAGAGGCTTTAAGTGGAAGTATCTAGTAATACAAAAAAATGTTCCATGCAAATATATATAAATAGATTATTTATATATAAAATGAAGTGATGGTAGCAGTGTGAAACAAAGCTATAAGCACCTTACCTTTATCAAGTTGCATAAATCCTTGCTACAAAACCCTTTCTAGAACTGCAAAACTGACCAGCTTTGAAACAACTGGCTGAAACTGCAATTCTTGTAAAATGAGAGCAACAGCACACAGACATGGTTCTCTGTATCAAATGCAAATTCACTTCTAGAGTACTACCAGTGCAGTGTAAGCAGTGTTCAGTTCTCAACCAGTAATAATCAAAGAGTGACCTCAGTTATACAGGGCTAAAAAGCTTAAAAAGATACATCTTATTTGAAAAAGAGAAAACTCAAGCTTTCCTAGTAACCAGCTAATTTAGAGAACTATTTTCACATGCAAAAGAGAGTACAATGGTACCCTGGATCAAGGTGAAATTATTTGTTTGAGGTAGTAAAGGAATCCCAGAGAAGTGAAAACACTGTGCTTCTTACTCTTCAGTATAAACCCTTCCTATAATATGTGTAACCCTGGTTCTGCAAACGAGCTCAAGACATCATTGCATCAGCTGGTGTGTTTATTTTAAACGTGTATAATCTTGCGTATATCATCATATCCGTTTGTGGGATGGGCTGCACACAGGCTAAGTATGTTAAATCTGTAGTTTAATATGCTCTTTCTTTGAGATGCTTAACTTTTGGTCATCTAAAATTCACAAATTAAACTGCTATTAATTCATTCCAAAATGAGTAGACATAGGCCAGGGCAGTGTACTATTTTCTTTTCAAATCGCTGTCTGTAATAGCCAGGAATTTGCTGGTGCAATTGTCAATTAAATATCCCCTTTGACAATGTAATATAGGAATTTCAGCATTACTGGAGTTAAGAGTCAAAGGTGTCTGCTGCAGCCCCATGCCCTCTGGAAGCACCAGGTGAAGCTGGTATCATCCTAATACAGAGACTATTTCAATATCGCCTCGGACTTTTTTAGAGAATAGCACCACTTATTTCCAAAATAATAAAGCTGTATGCCCTGACTTAGGATGGATAATTTCTCTCTACTATTTTAGTTTTAATTGAGCTTTCAAAATCTAGATTGCAAAGTGATTCCAGAATTCCATAGCAAGGAACAAAAAGATTATGTTAACCATTTGTAGGATTGATCAGGTTCATTTTTCTTTCACTGTTGTTCTTACTAACCTATATGTTGTGTATTTAATAATAGCCATCAGTCTCTGTGATGTGCATACAGGGACGATTTCTGCAGATGAAATAGTACATTCTACTGCCTTATTAATAGGCTTCTATTTTAATTTTCCAAACTGATTCATATTATTCAGACTACGCAATTATCATAATGCCTTTCGATTTCATATCAACAAAATAGTCCCATGAAGATAATTTTACATCTGCAGACAGATATTTAAAACATATTGCTGACGTTAAGTATGTGAGGTTTTTAATATCTGACTGCATGGTTTGTGAAGTGCCTACTGATTCCACTTTGAACTCTGTTTTGAATTTTAAAATAAATATTATCAGAAAGACTTGAAGCTATTCTTAGGCATGGCTTTGATGTTTAGGTCTTGTCTAAGAATTAAATTTTTGCCTAATTGTTCATCAATAGCAGTTGCATGTAAAACTGAATATAAAAACATTACTGTTCTTGTTGATGAACTTTTCTATAAATCGATTGTATTTATCCACCTGATGAAGTATGAAAGTAGGGTATTCAAAATATGAAAGGGCTCTGACTTATCGAGACTGTCTCCTTTCCCATCCTGGTGGTGCAAGGGCCCAGGGGGTTGGGTATCCACCAGAGAGGTTGAAACACACACACTCAACACAGATGGGAATGGGTTTGGCCATCCTACAGAGACAGTGGATTGGGAGAGAGACAGGAGGAGGGTTTGCAGTGATGATAGTTTCCCGGGTCTTACACTTTGCAGCTCCTGCTCCTGCCTTTGTAAAAGAACAAAAGCGGTTTTACTTTTACAGTTGCATTATGCTTAGTTT
Organism: Arenaria interpres; assembly: GCA_013399435.1. Lineage (NCBI taxonomy): Eukaryota > Metazoa > Chordata > Aves > Charadriiformes > Scolopacidae > Arenaria > Arenaria interpres. The sequence goes on from VXAK01009332.1 coordinate 61,455, forward strand.
CGAGGGACTTAGAACACCACTGGCATGAGTTTTGACAGCCTGAAGCAATGAATTTAATGTAGATTTACGACCCTGGAGTGACCCTTCAAAGATATTCCGATGGTTATGAGCATAACTATGACTCTGATCTATTTTGTGCATATTACTGTCTGAGATCTTACCACCTTTGAGAAAGCCAGCTGGAGGTGGCAAAGAGCATTACAAACCTTAGAGACACAGGGCTTTCTCTGCCCCTCTGCCTTCACACAGAAATTCAAACAGTCTAAAAGAGCAATCTGAAATGACACTTTGAACTTTCAGGGATTTGGCTACTCATTCAGAAGGACAGTTACACTTTCTCTTGAGGACCAGGATGCATAGTTGAAAATCCTATTTTTCCTAATTTCCAAGCTTGTGTGTGCAAACAGGAAACCGAACAGATTCTGAAAACTAGTATTGCCCTGAACTTTTCAAGCAGTAGAAAACTGTGGTACAGAGCGAGTACAAACTCAGCCAGAATTCAGTAGGATTTACAAGAAAATCACAGGCAAAAAACACATTCAGTGAGGATTCCCAAGATGACCCTCTGAACAGCACCATGTGTGCAGCATAATTACAGTAGCCTTTAAAAAGGGGATGGTGACATTAAAATTCCATTTAAAGAGGGAATATACTGTTCTTTCAGTCTCATATTCGGATATCCAGACTTAAAGGATTTCTTTAAAGAGCTATTTTTTTACACGCTGTTAAGCCCACTTTTGAGGTCTTGCAGAGAATGAGAGCAGAGTAGGCACAGAGCAATACATTTAACAACAGAGTAATAAGTTTAACATTTTGCTTTTAGTCAGCTTGACTTTCTCATTCTAGCAGTGTCAAAATGCTGCAGGACATGGCATGTGAGGCTAAAAGGAAATGTCATCCTTTAAAAACAGAATAGATTTTGCTCTCCTTGTGATGTGAGACTCTTTGTCTTTGCCCTTTGGTCATTTCAGCAGGCTATAAAGGTCATGAAGCTCCCAAATCCTTCCTTAAACTCCCAGACAGAAGACTGTGTTAAGCTAGGATATGTATAGATTCAGAATTTAAAGAATAACATAAAATAAAGTAGAAAACAGAGTGGAAAAAATATATAGTCAGGCTTTATCAATCTGCTGCTTATGCTGCTAGGTGACCACTAGGGACAAGGCTTTTCAATTGCATTTTACTAACACCTTGCAAAAACAAACAAAAAACAACAAAAAAATCCAGTTCACTGTGTTGGAGAACTGAGAACTATGAAAATCGAAGGATGTGGGCCAGAATTTATTCTGGAAGAACACCTGACAAGCTCAGGCACAGAGAAGGAGGTGCAGAAGTCAGGATTTTTCTTCTGCACTGCCTCCACCATGAAGACCCATAACTGGTACACTGACATATGTCTTCTGCTGAAAGAAAAGTGATTTGTTTGTGCCTAATGCACTGAAGGAAAAATATCCAAAATAGTTTCTCCTAGTGAGCAAACTGCTGTTATGGCACATTAAGAATCTGTTTGAGTATTCTGTCACTGATGGCTAATTGCATGAGGAGCTCACTAAATTAAGTCTTTTAAACTGTCAGAGTTTACTGAACAGTGAGTGTCAAAACAGTATGACAATAATCCATGGATTATTTTAACTCTTCCTCAGTTATGTAAACTGTTCCTCAGTTTCCTGTTTACAAGAAAAAAAAATCAAACAAGTAAAGCTGCTTTCAGGTCTCAGAAGCCATCTAAACATGAATGGGACTGCTCAGTGAAGGCATAGACGGCCACAGTCATGTTTAGAGGTGGGGTTATGGCCTGAAAACAGAGGGGCTCAAGATGATGTTCACTGAAGAGGGGGAATTTTGTAGACCTGACAAATTCACAAAAATTCTATTTTGCAAGAACCTCACTGAGACGGGATTTGTTTCTTCTAGCCCTTCCCCTTCTGTTTCCAAAAAGCTAAAGATATGAAGCTTCAAGGCTTTGATCTGAGAAAGACGGCACACAACACCATGGCAGTACTTCGAGTACATCAGTCTAGTTGGGGGAAGCGTTCTGGCTGTGCTTGGTCGAGTTCCATGCTGCAGGCATGTTGTTGATCCACCCCCATCCCAGCTCTTTGCAATGGGGATCATATTCCCTTCATTCCCATCATTCTTCTCTTGTCTCATCCTTTATCCCTCTTTCCCCCCGCACCTTTGCCTGGTTGCATTGCAAGCTGTTTGATGAGGGCAGGAACTACCCCTAAAGAAGGGTAGGCACGCTGACCCAGCCAGATCAACCTGGTGATGGCTTGGGACTAGCTCATTCATGGACCTTTTGCTTTCAAGGATAGGTAGCTTCTGTGTGTCGAAGAATATGGTGGTTTTTGCAAACACTTATTAATTGGAATATTTTGGGAGTTCCGAGTAAAATGCAGCAACAGCAAAACAAAAATTAATATAAAATGACATAAGGGAATGCTTATAGAGATTTTTTTTCTCCCAAAATAGCTCTGGCTATGCTTTACTAGTGCTGCAGTGCCAGCACTGATGGAGTCTGTTGTGGCTCATCCATCACAGGCAGAGTTGTTGGCTCTGAGCTGATTGCACAGCAATGTCCCCGCACTGACATACACCTGAGAAAGGATCTGGTTTGATTATTGGGTCCTGGATTCAGTTGCAAGGCTGCAAGTTAGGAAGATGCAATGGTGACTATCTGCCATTTGTGAATAGAGTATTTTTTTTTGTGAATTTGTGGCCAAATTTCGAAGTCTAGTGGTCATAGAAGCTTAAATTGCTGATAAGTGGGAAATCTGGATGCTCACTTCTTGAAGATTGTTATGTCTATGTGGGAGTCCCCCCCCGGTGCCACGCACTTCATGGGAGATGCTATGGGCTGTGCCTTCCTTGAGCCTTGTTGTTAACCTGAAGGCACCTGCCTTTTTCTGGAGCCACGGCAAACCTTGCAAAAACTGCCTTTATAAACATGCTGGTTCTTCACTGCCTCAGCTGCTGGCGTTGCTGCTAAGGAACAAGTAAGGGTTTTTAATAACTCTTTTTGTAGTTAGGTATGAAGCTCCGTTAGGGAAAGGAGGAGCTGCTCTGTAATTCCCACAGGCAAGCCGAAGTCTGTGAGGTTGTCTGTTGGAACAGCTAGACATGGGGAATTGATGACTGTTACTAACAATGTGACTGCTTCCTTGACAGATATGAAAATGTTTACCCCAAAAGTGAGAGAAACTTTCTGGATTCTGTGTTCATGTAAACAGCAATTAGAAAGCTGGTCGAAGTTGCATGGAGGATTTCTTGCATACAGCAATGATTGAGATAAACACATTAGGAATTTCCTTTCTCCTCTGAGAGTTGAGTGAAGCTGAATTTAATTAGTTTTAAGTCTCTTCTACTGGGAAACTGCAAACAAAAGTGCTTTCATAAATCGAGGATACAGAAGATCTAATTCAGGTCTTTCTTGGTAAGAAGGCTCATTTTATGAAGAACCAAAGCTTTCAAGGCTCTATTCAAACAAGTTAAAATGCCATTTTGAGCAAGGCAATTTCTCGCAGCGTCTGGAGCTGAGCATAAACACTCACGTACACAGATGAGCACTGCCAGAGAAGAATTGGTATAGCCTAGCTACGAGAAGAACATCTTTGTCACAAAAATTTACCTAAGCCAACTGCCAACATAAATAATGCTGCCCAAAAAATTGTAACATGAATAGAAGGAAAAGACAGGGCACTGTATGCTCTGGCTTTTCTTGGGAGCCAGGTATGAAAGAAACAATTCAAGAGGAGAGCAGAGCTTTGCCGCAGCAATTTGGTGATTGAGTGTGGAGGCATACACTCAAACAAGTTTTCTAATTGCAGTAGAGTCCAGAAATGGCCCCTCAATAAAACAGATCATTAACTTGCTTGATGAGGAGGAACTGCAGTGGGCAAGAAAACATAAAGTAGGTGTGAGGGGTGGGAAATGAATTGGTGAAACTGGTGGTAAGCTGGGATATAATGTAATACAGATAAAAGGTAATCAGGTCATGAAAACACGGTTGTTTGCCACGGTTCATGACGTCCTACAAGCTGGCATTTCTGTACATTTTGTGGACCTCAAATTGTTGTCATATGTTTTTTGGTGGCAACCACAGATCCAGTCCATTGTTTCCTTCCCTGTCAATCCCCAGACTAGCCAAGGACTAGACGAAATCAAACTGTTTTCCTTCCAGGGTATAAAAAGCATTCAGTATCAACCTCCTACACAAAAGTTTCCTTCTGTGTTTCAATATGCAAAACAATGCCAAGGCTTTACTGTTTGATATAAATTGATACCCTGATTTTGCCATAAAGGAGTTTTCTATGTCACAAAGCCTTACAATAGTAAACATCATGAATTGCTCAAGCCAAGTCAACAGAGTTATTCAGTGAAAGGTATATACTGGGGGTGCCTGAGGCTGCTTTTGTTGAATATGTTCTTAAATGTTAATGGTTACATGGCATAAAATTTAACTGATAGATATGATTTTGTGCTATGATAGTTACTTGGAGGCTTTGCCTAATGAATTTTAAATGGATGAATTAAAATTCATTAAATATTGACACTGGGAATAAGATATGCCAGCTAAAAATCTCTGGCTGCTTATAATAGGGGTTCAGAAAGTTAATGGAGCCCTGCAGGTTATTTTCTGAGGTTTATAAAGAGCTGTCTGACCCACTTGCTGAATGCTTTGGCAGAGACCAAGCAAAATATTTCTCCATGCTTTTATTGAGACTACCATTGGTTTACTCAGGTTTGGTAGGAGATGAAAAGGAGTTAAATCATTTTTCTTACCTGAAAAAGTTGAGTTACCCCATGAAATGACAAGATGACAATTGTACATAGAGACTGTGATAATTCTTAAAATCTACTGCAGTCTATTGCACTCACTTTTTGTTCTAGGTGTAATTATTTTCTGTGATATGCATTTAAACTGCCCAGATTTCCAGGACTTTGACAATTTGCTCTAGATAAGCTTATCTCCTGCTGGAGCAAGAGGCACTTTGAAGTCATTAACTATGTGTTGGTGAGTGTAATCTTTGCCATTATGTGCACTGTGTAAGTTTAATGCTTTCCATCAGACACACCTTTTTTCTTTCCTGACTATACAGTGTGAATTGAGGGCTGTGTTCGAATCCCTCGCTCCTCTCGGATTAACTTGCCACAGTCTAACTCCGTAGATAAGGTGGTGCCGGAGGTGGAGTTGGATGGATGGGTTTGCTTACATTGTAGTCCGTAAAAGAAACAAAAGGCCTTGCATGCAAGAAAAGAAAAATGAAGAAAATAAATAAATGAAAGAAGTAAAATTAAAAATGAACATGATAATGAGCTTAAAAAGCTATTTAAATCAAAAGAGATTCCATTCATGGAAACAGAAAAGTCACAGATTGCATGCGACTCATGCTTTGGATTAGTTTAGTGATAATATACACTGTATAGCATTTTCTGTCTAAGCTTCTTATTTCACCAGAATAAATAAAACAAACAGAGAAATCAGAAGGTAACACTGGAATATTCTACTTTCTGTAAAATTACCTCTGGAATAGAAGTATGATATTGCCACATTAACTCACTTAAAGATTTTAATTATTAAGAGACTGCCTATAATAAGGAACACATTGCTGTGAACCAGTAGTACAGTTTCAGAAATAGTATATGTATATATGTACCCCTGAATACAATGTTATTCACCCAACATCTTTCTAAGCAAATTAACACAACCTCATGATGTAAAGCTTCAGGTCTATTTTAATTATGACTTAAGGAATGCATTGCCATTCCCAGACTCCTGAAGAGTTTCCAGGGTATTCTGCACCATGTTAGCATTTATATTAAGCATTTTAATTAGCTGCAACTGTTTTCCAAAACATATTTGAATGAAAGATCTCCTGAGACATGAATGAAACAAAGATATTGATACATTCCTTATGTATTTTGTGTTAAAATTGTTCTGTAGGGCAAAGTACTAATCAGAAAGCTGCAATATGTGCAAAATACGTTCATCCTTTATCTCTGACTTATTCCAAACCAGAGAGGTTTTGATTAATATGGCCTGCAAAATTGCTCCACGTGAACTGCGTCTGTTCATAGATAGTGCCTTTGGCTTTAATGAGATCTTGCTCATACACATGTTGAGATGTCTGCACAGTCAGGAGCTGCCTTCATCTGCAGGATACTGTGAGGACCAAGTCCACTGACATTGGCATTAGATGTCATGGACCCAAAATAACACTAATTGCCATTTGGAAAATGAAGATGCATGGTAGGATTCAGCTCACTTCCTTGCAGCTGTCTGAACAGCAGGCGTGTACCCTTAGCTTGCAGGGATTCCTTACCAGCAGCAAGGAGATACAGGTGATTTTTCCTGTCCAAAATCAGACACTGTCCTCGTGAGAACCTCAGCCCTGGCTGCTTATTTTAACTCCGGTGTCAATGCCTCTCATTGACACTGGCACCCAGCAGCACTGCTGTGGGCAGTGTAAGTGGCACCTCTGAGACGAGTTCAAAATGTTTTCCTTCTCCTTCCACTCATCCCTGCTGCCTTCATTAAGTTTCTTTTTCTCAACAGTCATTTTTGGCATTTATGACATCATCCTTGCAGGATTACGCCTTGGGTGAAGTGGATGAATTGCCCATGGAAAAGCTCCTGCTTTTTCTACCTAAAAGTGCAAAGTGAGCTTAAACAACTCACTTCGAAGTAGATGCCTGGTGTTTATAAACCTGATGTTAATTGATATGAACCCACTTCTTGGTGATTGCATCAGGGGCCACCAATCCTGCAGTGCAGTGTGACCCTTGTCCCTGTGATAAGTCCTGTTGAAGTGAAGAGGATCAGGGCAGCTATAGCAGCTGAGCCATCAGGACCATGTCAGGGTCTAGGCGATGGCCAGAACCAAACCGGCACCAGGGAGGGCAGCCAGAGTAAGAGGGTTGGCAGACAACTTCAAGAATAGACTCTGAATTGCTGCTCATGCCTTGTTTCTTTCACAGCGGGCTGGTGGTCCAGTAAATGGGTGTTTACACTCTATTTTTATGATTGATTCTATCTCGCAAACTGCTGGAATGCTCAAGGCATGATTTACACACAGCATTTCCTTTGTTTTCCCTCTGCCCTTTTAAATTGCTCATTACACTTCAGTGGAGCTATAACCAGAATTTCTTTGGCTCCATAATCTTACTTTACTGTGGCATCCATCACCTTTCAGTAGGTTTCCCTGCTTTGAAGTGAAGAAAATGCTTTCTAGAGCAAGAGAAAAATTACACCTGGGGATTTGGAAGTACATTCCTGTTGTTATTCAAAGGGCTGATGTTAATGCCATATAAAAAAAAAATCCAGTTGTGTTTTATTCCTTTTCAACATAAATTACACTTGAAGTCTTAAAGATCAAGCAGAAACTGTTTGAGAAATTAATTGCTCTTTTTCTGCACTGCCATACTAAATAGCACTAATTGGACTGTGGGTGAGGTACTTCCCTGTTCTTTTTAATAAATTATTTGTTTTTAGGGCCAGAAACACATGGTGAGAGTTCAGCAATACAAAATCTGCACGCCAGCAAAGAGACTTATAATGCAGCCACCTCCACATCCACAAACCTCAGCCTCCCAGAAACATAAGCAAGCTGGAAATGGATGACTCACCTGCTCAATATCGCTGTTTTTCCTTGATTTATATATAAATTCACCAATGGCTACAAACACCGAAAGAACAAGCCCTGCAGCGAGCACTATGAAGATGCCCCCGATATTCTCCACCCCGAGAGCGCTGGCTTCTTTGCTGTCCTCTTCAGGGCAGCCATTGCCTCGCCACCACTTTTCCTTCATCATGTGCAGCTTTCCCTCCTCCTGCAGCTGGAGGATGGCGATGGTGATCTTGTCTCTGTAAGGAGACCCTGCGAGGTGAGAGACCAAGACCCGTCAGTGCGAGTTGCAGGGAAACGAAGGCAGGGAGGGAGCAAGCTGCTGCTATCTGAGGCAAAAGCGCTCCCTTATCGCAAGATTGATTATTCCAGTTAAAAAGTCTTGGTTTCTCTTTGGCTGGAAAGGGGAAGAGGACCGACTATCTGCTGGTGTCTGCCCTGGGGACTGGAAAGCAGAAGGCTCCTTTGGTGTGGTTATTTGTTTGAGAATTCATTATAATTTCTTGTGTCTCCTACTGAGGTTTATTTAAGCCTTGGCAGTGGGTTTTCTTGCTAAGTAATTCCTTCATATCATGCTTGAATATTGCTTTGAGCATCCTTTGAGACTTTCTGCTTTGCATCTCTTCTATTTACTTCAACATCTGTTTATTTTTCCTACTGCATGGAAAATGAGTAGCTGTCTAAGAAAAGCCCAGTCAGTCAGACACATTCTCTTCTCATTTATACCTGCATAAGCCCACAACCCCACTTCAGCCACCTTACAGCTTATAAGAAAACAAGGTGGCAGAGTCTTTTTTTTCCCCGTGACTTGCAACAATACTGGCACTACAAGATGAAAATAGCAACTATTTCATGCTTTTTATTTGCAGGCCAACAGCTTGCTAAATGATGTGTCCTCAGGCTCAGCGGAATTAATGGCCCTGTACAGTATCTGGCAAATAGCGGGGTCACGTTGGGCGGTTCAGTCTGTTTAGGTTTGCCTCTCACGTGCTCTGCTCTGGCTCTCCATCTTCCGAAAAATCTCTGCCACCTTCAAGTCCCTTCAGCCAACTCGTGCTCCCGCAGAAGCTCAAGCCTGTAGCCCTAAAGGGGGACAAGGGAGAGGCTTCCCCTTTGCCCTGCTTCTGGAGCAGCACCCAGTTAAAGGAAGTTGCTACCGGTTATCTTTTCCCATGTTGCCAGAAGCTGAAGTTCTTAGCAATAATAGCAGCAATCCTGTTAACAATCATAATGGACAAGTGGAAGTTGGGTTTGGCATTGCGAGAGATGCTCTTATTTATGGGGCAAGGTTTTTATGACAGCAAGCAAGAGAGGGTTACAAGAAAGACTGTTTGGCTCTAAAAGCATATACGTGCCCCCATATCACGCCCTGCTGGACCTCCTACAGTTGGAAGCGTTTAGTGTCTGGGCTGAAATACAGTGTCACCTGTCCCTTGTCCAGGTAGTTAACTACCATCCATTCTTTCCTCTCCTTTAGCACATTAATAAGACTGTTTTCTTAAGCTGTAGTTGCACCAAAAGTCACATTTTGCTGGGAATTCAAGCAGCTGCAATTCTCAATCACATCAAAGTAAACAAACTCTTAACGCAGAACATGTGCCAGAATTTCAGTGATAGCATGGTACACGTAGACACGGACACTTAAGAAAAATCTCTCTAGGCACCACTTCTGTGTCTCTATGCATCTAAAAATAGCCTTGGAAATTTGGCCTCACAGCTTCAGTTTTCTTTCCTATATTGCCATGCAGGAAATTATTAAAAATAATTGTACCATGAATACAAGTCCCCCTCTCTGCTTTCCAATTCCTTTAGCCCGCAGCATTGTCTGAGGAGAATCAGTGTGAAAATCATTCCAGTTCTTCATTTGTTGCGCCAACACTCAGCTATTTTTCAGTGTATCTTACTGCCAGCACTAGGACATGCTGTGACCACAGATGCCAAGAGACATGTGTCAGATTATACAAAGTCCGTCTGGGAAGCCAGTAATCAGCAACCACTGCTTGAGGTAGCCAGCTTTGAAAGGAAAATACGCCTGCTGTAAGAATAGATGATTTCTATGCATGCTATTAAAGAACCAAAAATTAGCACAACAGAAAACAAAACAGAAACACCTTCAAAATTATCTTCATATAGAGAACTGAATTATTACCACTGAAAACAGCAGTGCCTCTCAGAAGAAAGAGCAGAATTGTTTCTACCTTAGAAGAGGTTTGTTACCCTGATAGCTGGAGTCTGTTAGATTGTAGAACTCATCTATTTTCCCTTGTCTGAAAGGACATAGCTGTTAGGTAAAGTGAAGCAGCCTGAGTCACAACACAGGATTTGTGGGGATGTTCATTCTTTCTTGTGATGTTTATGTTGCCAGCAGGATTATCACAATTCATCTTGAGGGTAACAGGTACATCTATATTTCTATGCGTGCTTTTAAAGTTTGTCAAGTGTGCCTGGAATGTTGGATTGGTGATGTTTTATTGGGGAGCACTAAAACTGCACACAAATCCATCTCAACACCTCTTTGAATATTCAGCATAATATTTATGGCCTCTGAGCTATTAATGACCTACCTCTCAGGCCAAGAAATGCATCTATCTACTTTCTTAGCAGCCTCTCAAGTAACTGGTAATAGCTTTAGTGTTAGAATTACAAGCATCAGCACTGGCAGTGATACTGGAATTAATACCTGTCCTGACATCTATAATAACGTTGCTTTCTTCAGCCGGATTCCTCCCAGGGTGTCATTTTGCATAGGTTTTGCTTAGAGGTGCCTTTGTTACAGCAGTACTTCCAGAGTGCATTAAGTTCACTAGCAACCATCGCTGTGGATTTTTCATTACTAATGGGCTTTGCCCAGAATATGATGCAAGCCTTCCTCTCTGTGACACATCGTCTCCGTAATAAACATAACTGGAGATGTTTCCTGATACACCTAAATCCCCTTTATTCTAACCCAGCACAAAGAAGCAGGAAGACAGCCTTTGTGCGCAGTTTTTTACTTGCAGATGCTCTGATAAAATAGTACATTTCCTGGATTCATAGAACTTTCAAAAATTCTCCTTCCTTTTTCTTTGGGAGCTAAATAGTGATGATATTCCAGCTCATTCACTGGATATTTTGGAGTGCAAGGCATACTTTTGCTGCTGCAAACCCTAGCCATGTGGTTGTGCATTCTCCTGAAAGAACGAATGCAGACCAGTTAAGACTTGCTGAAACTTTTGTGTTGTCACAGACAATTCTTCTTTTTTTTTTTTTTTCTACACTGCTTCTGTAAGCAATAGTCCTGAGTGCTATGAGAGCCTTTGGGGTCCGTCTGAATAGTAGAAGGATCTCCATGACTTATTTTGTTTATGAAATCAATCGTTTCAGAATCTAAGATGCCTGATGGCACTGAATTATACCACAGTGCTTGGAGATATCTATTCTCCTGAATTTTGCTGGTTTTCCTTAAGAAAAAAATAAAGGCACATTTATCATACAAGAAACATCTTATAAATATATTTCACAGCTGTATTTCCAATGGATGCACTCTCTCTGAGGATTGCCATCTGTTCCAATTATTCCTTCATTGTTCTTGGTTTAAAGTGTGGCAGCTTTAAAACTGCAATGAAACTCTTGCTGTACGTTTGTCTTTATTCGGGACTTTAGCTTTTGTATGATTTTCCTCAGGGTGAGAAGGCTGTTCTCACATAACCAGTGGAAAAATATACTTAAAATGTTATTTATATGACAATCTGTCTGAAGTACTCAGTAGCGTAAAGAATCACAGTTCAAAGTGCAGTGGTGTTTCTCCCTTATTTATGTCTGGTCTACCAAGCAACCAATGGACCTGATACTTCACCTGTTATAGCTATGTAAACTGATATTTCCTTGAAGAATTCCCCTGAAGACAATAAAACTGCATAGCTATTAACTGAACATGGCATGGGAAATGCATGTGTGAGCAGCAGGGAGAAGTATACTATACTGGAACATGATCTGGCTGCCCAGGGCCGATTATTCACGAGAACACAGCACAAAAACCTGACACTATTTATAACTCTCTACAATTAGAAAATCTTGAAGAAGACACCAGATACGCTAAAAAAGGTCTACTGGAAAGAGTTCACAGAGATTGGGAATCTTACGACTCTGCTTAGTTCAAAACACTGAAATCCCTGATGCAGATGCAGAACCTTGCCAGTTGCTTCTTGCTGTTCTTATGTGTTGCTCTGAGGTTATGAAATAGATCAGAAAATCATCTCCTTTCATGCAGCTGTCTTTGGGATGCATACATTGGACATAACATTTATCCTGACTGCTTCCACTTTCCCAGAGACACTACCTGATTTCTCCAACTAAACCGAATTTCAGTAGAGAAACTTGCACCTTGAGCAGCATGAAGGATACCCAGTTTGCTACAAATGGGATGCTCCAGAAGGCAAAGCAGGTCACCCAACCTCATTCTGCAGATACAGCCTGCACTGCTATATTCCCTCTTGCTTGCAGAGCCTGCTGGCAGATGAGCCAGGCAAGAGTAGGTGTCTTACCTAAAAGGAGGCTCCTAGGGTCTGTTTTGATGAGAAAAAGTTTCTAAAAGATTAGAGCATGATTCAAATGGTCATCTAAACTTCTGAAGGGTGCTGGGTGTGCTCCACAACACCTGTGCTGGAAAGCATCTTACCGATAGGGGTTCCCACGCCGTAGCCTTTTGAATCAATGAGCCCCCCAATCTGGGTGAGATTGCAGTTTCTCTGAGTCACATACTCTATGCTGGTTGACTCCATTAGCAGAGCATAGTCTGTTGTGAGCACACGCTGGATTCCCTCGTCGTTGTTCTTCACCAGTGCTGTCTGCTGCCGGCTGCTCATGAATGCCCACATCTTCTCGTATGTTGATATTTTGGATTTCTAAGGAGGGAAAATTAGGGCACAGAATCAAACCAGCACCCAAATTACGCTTGTAAAATATTCCTAAGCCTTTTGTGGCTTTTGGATTAAATATCAAGGTAAACTTAAGGACAGATGGTCCATTAGAGACTGTCAATACAAACTATTTTGTCTCAAGATGGCAAAGTCAGCCATTGCTGAACTACTTTGTGTTGCAGCCTAGCATGAGCCAGACATATACAAACCAACTTTTTAATGTAAATATAAGTTGAAGGTCCTCCGCACAGTCATGTTTCCTCAGTTCTGGGCAGTACATTCTCACTTCCTTCACAGGCCCTTTCTTCATTTTTTAGCCATCATAGCTGATTTTAGGCTCGCTCTGTGGAGACTATATGTGCTTATTAAACACCAGCGTTCGGAGAATTCCTATGAGAAGTTAATTTTCCAGTTCTTTGAGCTTTAAATGTTAATATGCTTAACCTGTAAATTCAACACCTGTGAACGTCACCTAAATTCTACCTAAGTTTGGTGAGCTGCAGGATACCACTAAAATTTGAAGATGGTTAAGTGGCTCTTTACTAGTAGAAACAATTTTTACTGCTGAGCTGGGAATATACTTTGAAATTGATGATAATTTTATGTAGTAGATTAAGTCTGATATTGAATTTACTGGAAGGATGTATTCCTTATTCAGAGAAGTTTGAAAAAAAGATCTTAGCTTCTTGACTTGCCAACTCCCCCTTTTCTTTTTTTCAGGATAGATCATATGCCAAATTCTGGCCTTTGAATTCTCATTGACTTCAGCGGAAACATGTCTGGAAATCAGAAGGTAGTAGCTGGCAAGAGTTGCAACATGAGATTAAGATCTATTATCAAAGAGGGCCAAGAAAACAATGGAAGATTTATAGACCTGTTGAAAATAGAGCAGGACAGCAGTCTGGAGAAATACGCGTGTGTCACTATTTGTGGATGTGAAACATATTGCCCTCAGTTGGACTTTTCCCAAATTTGGACATGCACACAGATGGTGAATCCTGCCTGAGATCCTGCTGGCTTGCCTGCCTAGGACTCCATCCCTTTTCTGGAGCACTCCTTAACTGTCCAGGCTCTGTTTTCTGTATATTTTCATCTGGTATGGCCAGACCTGGGATCTGTGTACAGGGATGAGGCTGATTCTGAGGTTCCTTCAAAATCAGAACTTCATTTTTTTCCCCAAATAATTTAAATTCCTTTTGTTTTTCTTCTCCCCACTACCTCGCTAGAAGGCATAGTGACTGCAAAAACTTTCTCGAAAATATTGCCTCTTTAGCAATAGTTTTCCTACAGACACTGTTACAACAGATATACTAGTGTAAGGCATTGTGGAAAACCACAACTGTTAGTACATGCATTGCAAACAAGAATAAATAAAAAGTGAGGCAAGTTTGAATAAATGCGAATAGAGTTTTCAGAAAAGCAGTGGAATTACCTTGCTTTTCTTGTATGGTTCCCAACCTGCATCCCATCCATTAAGTACACTAGGTAATGACACCTTTCATGCTGCGACTTTAAGCACAAAGTCCTAAACTAAAGCTCTTCAGAGTTTGCTTCATGCCAGGATCTTTTTCTGCGCTCGATGTCTTCAGAAATCCTTTTGCCATGTGTATCTCTTATAGTCCTGAAAATCAGACTCATCTGGTCTTTGCATCTTGTGTCCTACATGACAGGCACTCTCTTGTTCCTCTCTCTTCCGCAGTGAAGAATGCCCAGAGTATCATGGTTTTGCTTTAAAAAAATGTTAGTCTGAAAGAGTCTGCTGTTTCTCCTGGCATTTCTTGGTTTAAATACTGAGTGTAGCCCTTAGATAAACCAATTCTTGCAACACAGGAAGTACTTGAAATAATGACCCTTCCTTAGTGCAACCCATCCCTGTGCTACCCTCCTGCAGCATATTTTTGCTGCTGTGGCACCTGGTCATGCTGATTCCTCCTTTCTCTTTCCTTGTGCCCATCACATCAGCACTCCAAGGTGGCAGGACTGTCTCTGCAGCACAGGCTGCCCATCATGAAAAGCACCTTTTACCCCAGCTCAGCTCCTCCAGCCCTCGAATCGCGGGGGCATTGCTGTCGAAGGGTACCCCTGGGCCTCTGGGGCAGCCTGGGGGAATCTGTCCAGGCTAGGTCAGGACTTCACAGGTCCCCAGAAAGGGGCAGAATTATTTCAGATGTCTTCTCTAGAATGGTTATGGCAAAGGTGTTTTTTCTTAAACTATATGGTAATGCATGTGCAGCACTGGAACGGGAGTAACCGCTGCCCATAAACCCTTACTCCTGCCTTCTCCTGTTTCCCAGGTCTCTCAGTGGTGTGTGTGTGTTTGCGCTTACTTAGCTGAAGAAGTATGTGCGGTATTTTATAGTCCAAGGGAAGCAAAGTCAGGCCCTCACAGAGCACACAGTCTTCCTTTTGCATACCTAAGTACCTGTCGTTTTTATTGTATGGAGACCTACTCCGTGATTGTTTTTTTCTAAGTTTTGGACAGTGTGAAGAAATCCTAATCTTGTGAGCATCTTGAAGGGCTTCTGTAATAAAAATAGTAACACCTTTTATATAACCCCGTATATGTCTCACTGGTTTACAAGTGTGACAAATTGTATTTTTCGCCTATCTTTCACTATGTCACCTTCAGTCTACCAGAGAATTCATCTCCATTCTTCACTAAAACTAGTCTTCTTTCACTTGTGTTTGTGCACATGTGTATTTCAGGCACAAATAAGCTAGCACGTATAGCGTAGAAATATTTAATCACTTGGAAACTTTTTTTAAAAGGTTTACATTCTTTTAAGCCTACAAATTTTAACTTCAAGGATTAACGGTGCAAAATAATCAGTGTAAAGCTGGAAACAGCTGTAGAAATTTTGTTCTGAATTTATGCTGAAACTAAGAAGTTATTTCCCTTGAAAAACCATGGAAGCAACAGGTTTTGAAGATTTCTCTCTGACACCGAATATGACTCCAGAATAGCAACAACAGTGACTGGGCAGTGAAGAGCTCTTAGATCGAGGGAGTTTCCCAGAATCCTTAAGAAAGTAAGTGGCACAGGCTGCTTCCTACTGCCTTATATTCCCAATGAGAGTCCAGGATTTGCCTTACGCGATTTCCAGGATTACCTCTAGATGGGTTTCCCAGCATATCTTAGTGGAAATGTCAGCTCATCATTTCAAGAACTGACAAAAATGAGACTCTGAAAAATGCTGTGGTTTGTGCATTTCTTTCAACATGGGAGCATTTCTATTCAGCCACAGGAGAGCCGTTACAAGGTCAGTTCACCCTTGACAGTTCCATCAGGGATAGCCTACCATCGGATCTATTATGTGATTGAAACATCCTTGATGAGCATGATTCATTTTGAGAGATGACCCAAATACTTTAGCCACAATCCTTTCTGTCTGCGTGTGTGGAAGCACTTTGCCTCATGTGGGAGCAGAAGGGTTTGTGGCTAAAGCTGAGGCTGGAGCAGCAGGGGCTTGGGCTCTTAGCACGGGGGGCTGAAGATGCTCACTCCTGCACACACAGGTGTGGCACAAGTATTATTTTGCCCCACATGCTGCTTCCCCATGGTGCCTCATCCTCTTCAAAGGCATATTTGACTATCTATAAGCACCATTTCTAGATGTTACGGTGAAGAGCAGTGAAAAGCATAATACCAGTTCATTCAGTGCTTTGCTTCCCTGCTGAGACTGCCGATGAAGCTGCTAATTAATTCTAATTGTCACAGGATTTTTGTGCGTATATTCTATATTTATAGCTTGTTGGCTTTTACATTGACATTTTATGAGATTAACCCATTTTGTATGTAATTAATACTAATAGTGGGGGGAAAAAAAAAGAAAAAAAAAAAAAGAAAGAATGCAGTTATCTACAAAGCAATTAGCCACAGACAATGAGCTTTTACTTACAGGTCTGTTCATGTGTGTATGTGGCCTGTATATTAATACTCTGTGTAATACTGGCCATGGACCACTTAAAAAAAGGGACAAACAGCCTTGCATTTTGACTGCCTGCAGTATTTTTCTGGTGCAAATGTGACCTTCAGAAGTGACCTTAGCCAAGTGGCTGTAAGAAGCCGAGATCCCGCCCTGAGAAACAACCTGGAGCAGACTGTCCTCACATCCATGCCCTGATTGCCTTCAGATTTTCCCATCAAAGGCATGAGTTTGCCCCCCACAGCAGTATAGCATCAGATTGTTTCTCTATATGTCTTGGGGGAAAATCTCCTGTCTTTTACATCGATATTGCTGAAGAATCCTCTATAGATTTGGGCAAATCCTCTATAGATAGGGCACTAATTCTTCCAAGTGTTATGATTCTGCCTCACCATTTATTGGTAGAGGGCCATGAGTCAGTCCAACCGTAAAGAGCTGGACAATGCCAACAATGCTGGACAATCTTACCTTGAAGAAGGTCATTGTGGATCCATCTCTAACAGCCCCGTACTCTATCTTGGTTTGCTTTGCCAAATCATCTGCTGAGTCGATGGGGGATTCCATCCTCTCCACGGTCAGGAAGGCAGCCAGGTTGGCAGTATAGGATGAGATTATGATTAAGGTGAAAAACCACCATATTCCTCCAACTATTCTGGTAGAAAGAGCTTTAGGCATCAGCTCTGATCCTGTTACAATATCATCAAAACAATCATATTAAAATGATGCTGAAAGATGCCTTTCCTGATACCACAGACTGTTTTTAGGCACAGAATGCTTTTATGAGCTGTAGCATGATAAAATGATTTAAACAATAATCTCACAGATGCACAGCTAACATTTATAATGGTAACACACTGTGAAGGGGATGTATGCCATGATACATGACAAATGGAATTATCCTTGGGTCTAAGCCCCATTACATCTCTGAGGTAATGCTCATTGTGATATTAACCTCTTACATCGCCAGCAAGCTATACTAGTATTTTTGTCCATTTCCTGAATCCCTTTTTGCCAGTATACTGTAATCAATTTTTTAATTAGAGATCTTTAGCAGAATGCTATTATGCTTACAAGGTACCTGGCAGAAATTCCTTACAAGAGAAACCTGCCCTGTGCATCCTATCGACATACCTATGCAGAAACAGGGCGATCGATACGCTTCCAGTGAACTCATCGACCTGTGTGAACCTGAGCTCAGAAGCCAGAGCACGTCTTATTATAAACATGTGGTTTGAAAATTCAGGGGGTGAATGGATGTACCATTTGGATCTACAGGGCAATGCAAAGTTTTGCACAGTGTATTTAACACTCATTCTTGCTGAAAAGGTTTTAGCAGATCTGTCTGCATGTCACACCAACAAATATGAAAGTGATCTGTCATTGTCATAAAACCCCAGAGAACAGCACAGATGGGTGTTAAGTGCACAGAAATGGCTCCTAATCAGCTCAGACAAATTGTATATAAGGCCCACAGGTACTTGCATTTCTAAGCATTCTGATGCAAGTTTTGTGCTGTTTTTTCTGGAGGCGTCCCCACTGAACTTATCTCGATATGTGGGATTCAAGGATCTGCTTCAGCAAAGCACTTAGACAGCCACTTGAATGCTTTTGACTTCAAAGTTAAGCCTTTGCATAATTATTTTGTTGATGAAGGATGGACTTAAGAAAGTACTTAAGTGCCTGTGAATGGGTATCTCAGCATGTAAAGCTTTTCATGTGACAAACATATTTCTATTACTGGAAAAACGTGTTGATATATTATCTCTCCCCAGCTATTTAATGATTTCTGTAAGAAATTTAAACATGTTACAGAGAATATTTTCAGACTTTGCAAAAACTCTAAATGTGACTTTTGGGGGAAAGACCAAAAGAGCAAAAACTTTCCAAACAATCAGCAAACAGATTTAACTTAGCTTTGTAAACATATAGACATGTCTCTTAAAGGTCAAAGCTAAGCATAGCCCAAGGGTTTGAGTAGGTTGACAGAATTGCCAAACTGTGAGAGCAGATGCTCTGCCTGTGCAGCCCTGTGCCGCCCTGGTGCTGCACGGATTTCAAATTAAGCCAGCGGTCTAAAAGCAGAAACTCTCACTTGAAATTTCCCAGTCCAAATGTACCCGTTTCAAGAGCTGTAGCTCTATCTGGGTTTATGTTTGTGGTCTGTTGTATTTTCTTGCTTTTCAGATTAGAATTTTTTTTTTTCAATACAATGAAATCTTCTCTGTTTTTGTATTGTTGCTCTCAGGAAAAGCGTGTGTTTATTTCTAAGCTGGGGTTGACCTGCAAAATCCGGCTTCTAGGAGTGCTGATTCAGGTCATCCTGAAGGTTTGGTTTTCCTAAGCTCAGGCAGCTATAAAAATATAATTTCTACACTTGGACTCCGATGCAATACCTAGCTCTGACACATGCATCCCAGTAATGCATAATAGCCAGATACCTTGCAGATATCTTAACAAGCAACCATGAAATCTGCCAGCGCAGCCTTACGGCGGCACACGAGAGTAGGCAGAGGAGCCCTATGTGCTCAATTTGTGGGGTGAGGTGCCAAACCTCCTGTGATTTCCTCCAGCAAAAAGTTGTTCATGAAAAAAGCAGCAGAATACATTCAGTTCAATTAAGCTCAAGACGCCAGAGTCTATTAATTATGCAGTGAGCTACGGTTTTGCTTTTGTGAGGTGCTGAGCACACTCTGCTCCCAGCTGAATCAAGTGAGCCCAGCATCTCGTTTGATGACTCCCATGATTATTTCAACATTCACCTTTTTGAGGGCCGTGATTCCAGCGAAAAGCATTAATATATGCTCCATGCTCACAGACCTTGCCCTAAGCCCTCTGCTTAATGGGATAGTCCTGGTCTGACCCATGGCTTGGCTGAACTGGGGCTCTGACAGACAGCTTGCCTTTCTGAAAGTGATAGTTTATCTGAATGGATCGGATGAAATGCGCCCTGTTTGGATGCTTTCAGAGTATGCATAACACATCTGAGACTTTCAGGGGAAAAACAGGGGACGTAACGTCTAAATAAAAACGTTGCTAGCAAGACTCGGGGTCAGAGACAATACTTGCTGAAGTCTCTCTAGTGCCTTTTTATGGCAGACATGACAGCCAATCCTGATCCAGACTTTGCTCACGCTCTGTAGAAAAGAGAAAGTCTGATCATCACATTTTAAAATTTAATAACAAGTGGCTTCCAATCAAGCATAACAAGCAGCTGCTGCCAACAAGAAAGAGTATAACGGTAGATGCAGAGTTTCACAACCATTCACATCATGTTCAAACTCTTCACGTTAACGATGATGCACTTACAATCACACGCACCACAAGTTTGTACATGGAAACATTTGTGTTGCCTTACAAATGTTTTTTCTTTCTTTCTTTCTTTCTTTCTCTCTTTCTCTCTTTCTCTCTCTCTTTCTTTCTTTGTTTCGTTTTATTTTTAATCTTCTTGAAAGACAAGCAGAGTCTGGTTGGGGCTGACTGTCATGTACCCAAGGTAGTGGTAACGAGCAGACACTGCATCCCACAGTTTGCTGTGGATGATGGTAAACTCCAAAAAAGGCAGTACATGGAAACACAGAATTCTGGGGCACTTTCACACACAGGGCAATCACAGTTATATACACACACCTGCCTGATACTGTAAAACCTCAGCCTGTGTTTTACTGATAAATTGGAAGGAAAACAAAACAAAAAAGCGAAACAGAACGGCTCTTCCTTCATCCAACATCCTTCAAAGTAATTTCTGTGAGGAACCTCTATATCCTGTCAATACATTAGTGCACCAATAAAAGCAAGTGCATCTTAGGTATCATACAAAATTTATTCTCAAGCATATCTCAGAAAAAATTCTCTTCATTTATTTTTTTTTTACTACTACTCATGTCTATTAAAGAGGGAAGAATAAACTGTACCTGGATGAATGCAGAGATGGTTTTATATTCCTTACTTAAATGTTTAGGAATTTAATACCAAGGTACTGCTGGGCTTTCCTCTGAATTGCCTTTTTGGTTGTTGTCGTGGGGTGGGGTTTTTTTGGTTCAGCTTTGATTCAACTTGACATGTTTGTCAGAAAATATTTTCATTCTTTTCAGTGGACCCCAGTTTTGGTGAATAGTGATATAACTGGAAACCTTAGAACATACAAGCCATAAACAAATGTGTTTAGTACACATATCTGTTTGACTTCCCATATGGAGTAAGCTTCACTGCCCTTCCTTGTCAATTGAGTAAAATGTCAGCTGTTTCCAAAATCATCAGCAACAGGGACTTGTGACTGGGTTAAGTTAATGCTTCTAAGGTTGGATGCATTTACAGAAGGATGGGACTCATACCTGCAGAAAAGCCATAAAAAAAAAAGGTTTGGTTTTGGTTTTAGACAGTGTTTGACAAATGCCAACAAACTTAACAACCTTTCTGAAGAAAGAGCATCTTTTTTTGTTTGGCAGTTAAAGCAGTTTTTTTCTAGGGTAGCTAAGTTTGTTTCTGCTTCCACTGGGATGGAGCCCAACATTTTCCTGTTGCCAAACCTCCTGTACCAATAAACTCAACTTCAGCATGAAGCACTTCATATCTCTCCTGTGATTATTTTATATTTCAACTCCAAAAACTCCCGTTTGGCCCTGTCTGCTTCCCTTTCTCTCAGATGCTTCCCTTCCTTCCTCCTGCTGCAGCCCTATCCTGGGTTTCACAGGATCCCCTCTTCTGCCTGCTCCCGGTTGCAGTGGCACATCATTTTCTTCCTTTCTTCTATTGCTTAGTTTCTGAGATCAGGTTTTACAGTATATGCTGTATTTACAGAGGGTGGAGTTTACCAGCACAGAAGCCCTTGAGCAGACTGTGGGACGTGTGCGATAACAAAGTGTAACCGGTGTACCTTGCTGCATGAGAGCTCCAACTCCAAACCAGAAACTATTTAGTAAAGTAAAATTGTTTTCCACCACATCTGAGTCTGGGTTGCACGGGTGGGGGTTATACCATTCATATGGTGTAAACCTGTGGCAGTTAACAGAAACAACCTGTAAACATCAAAGAGAGTACACACAGCGGCAGCAAACCTGCTGAACAACGCACAAAGTGAGGAGGTTAATGAAGGAAAGGAGAAAAAGAAAACCTCAGCTGAAAGGCTGTCCACGGGACGTCTCGCAGCTGCCTCGTGCAAGCTGTGGAGCAGCGCTGCGAGGCCAGGAGCCGCTTGCACAGTGCCAGATCTAGCACAGGGCTACACCTTACTCCTCCCGTGCTCGGCTTAGAGGCCGCTGCAATGCCTTGTGGCTTTCCTTCCTGCACCGCCGACAGACAGACAGACAGACGTTTGCAGGGGAGGAGTGACAACTGGAAGCCACGTAGCTGCTCCTCGATAAAGCGGTTAGAAAATAACGAAGGAGGAGCAGCACTCTAAAGGCCACCATTGTTAGCTGTCTGTAGTTGAGATGCTGGATGCTGAACGTGCTCTCCCTATGCGAGGCTGACGTGGCCGTGGGAAAAAAAAAAAAGAAGGCTGCTGATCGTTTGAAGGCGTTCGGGAGCAATTGCAGTGCCTGAAAGCCATAGGGCCACATTGTCGGCATTGTGGGGACGGGATCATGCAGAGGATTGCCTTTAATAGAAGAACTCTGCTCTATTCCCCGCACGTCACCCTGCAACTGTAAGCCATGGCCCTTCTGCTCTGCACGCCACTTGGCAGAGCTACATTAAGGACCAATTCTCCCCAAGGTGCCTTGCCTGCTGTTGCTTCCCACTGCTGTGTGGCTTGCTGCACGCTTTCTCATGAAGTTTATGAATATAGCTTTAATTGACAATGTCATGCCAATACGTTTTAATTACTCTTTCAACAATATAATTAAGCATTGAATTTATGCACGGTTGCAAGCAGAGTGCCTTGCTTAGCTGAAGTAATGAACTCTGATAGTAATGAACCCACTAAGTGAAACAGTATGTAGCTTAGGATGCCATTAGCTGCACAGTATTACCATTACTAGTATGATAGTATTAAAAATCATTACAAAAGAAGCAGTTTTCAGATCCAAGATGCAACAGTTCTGTATACACCAGTTAAAAGAAAAGCAATCATCAAGTTATGTGTTTCAAATTTGTGCTAGAATAATGAAAGCAACTGTTGTGTAGTGACGAAATTGGTCCCAACTCAGCCTGTGCACACGTGGAGAAACACATCCTTAACAAGTGACCCAGAATTAGGCCTTGTAGGTTGCCTAAGCTGCCAACTGCCATAGAAGTGAAGAGCTCCCATGCTGAGTGTTCACCCACAGGGTCCTAGAGTGTTAATACAGGACCATAAGAAGGTGTACAAATAACTCTGCCCACCCTGACTGGGAAGCCCAAGGCTGAGATCTTGTATCATTTCAGAGAATAACTACATTCAGTAGTTTGGACACAAATGTGTCCATCACCAAAAGCGCAAATCAACAATTGCTAGAAAGTGGCAATGAGGTTCTGGCAGCAAAACTCTTTCTGCCAGACCGGGAAGATTTTTATAGCTCTCGGTATGTATTTTAATGTGGTACCAGGGTACATATTTCTTTTTCACTTTGAAACAAAGCCGATTTTCTTCTTGTGTTGCTATTGCTGTGCTCAGCTCTAGGAAGAGGCTGGCTTACAATTTTGCTCTTTCACTGCTCAGGCCTCTTGCTTTCCTGATCATTTTCCCCTGGTTTTCTCCCTCTTTGGACCTTCAGCAGTAGCTATGCTGAGGTTTCTGATAAAGGCAAGATGCTCAAGGTCACTTAAGCACCTTCTTTTACAGGCTCTCTGTGATATTATTCACCACTGGTGGTTACCTCAGCTACCTAGCTCTACCACCAACATCAAGAGCACAGCTGATATTACATTAGCCATGAAGGGAAATTTTGGCAGAAAATGCCTTGTTCATTCACTGGCAGCGTACTTAGGAAAAGAGCTTTGTCATTCTGCAACACTTCACAGTGATAAAAACTTCAGTGTTTGATTTTAAAAATTAATATAACAAAGACAGGGCTACATAAGGCTCAAACACAAATGAGAAATTATTCAGCTGCCAAAAAGTCTGAAGAAATAACTGGAAGATTATCCTAGTCTATGAAAATTATTCCCAAGTATTTGTCTTCCATGAACTGATGTCAAAATAATATTAACCATTTAATTTACTATGGCAGTGTTAAAAAGTGGATGTTTCCTGAGGTTCTTAAATCCAATCTAACCAATATTTGCTGCAACACTTGGCAAATCTTGACATATTGGGAGGTTTGAACAGGTTTAGACATAGACTGTAAGAATGGCTTAGCTTCTTGTAGTAAATTAAAATTTATAAGGTCTAAAATAAATTAAGATGACATGTGAACACAATTTTGTGTACTTCAGCCTATACAGTCACAATCTAATTAGGCACTGGTTTTAGGCATCAGTTCAAAAAAACCATCTATCAGACAAAATGTAAACACTCAGAAAATTATGTCAACTATTTTGCTGAACTAGTAGGTTCTTCTCCTCTTTTCCTAAAATAGGTGGGTTATGAGAATGGTGTGCAAACTTGATATATTTAAGTTGTTAGAAGTCAGGCTTCGTGCTGTGTATTATGAATGTGTGTGGGTCTATACCTTCAATGACCTGTAGGCCTTTCAGATAATTTTAGCCCCATTTGACAAATAGGTAGAGGCCTCACAGGTTATTACGCTCGTGAAAGTGTTGTGAAACATTGCAGTATTAGCTCCACTAGGAGAGAAGCTGCAGGATGAGCTCACAACTTGTTACGTATTAGTTAATCCACATGGGAAAGATTGCCTATAAATCCTTTAGCTGCAGGGAAAGCAAACAAACAGACAAACAAACTTCAACTGGCGATCACAATCCACCATGAGACACAAATCTGTGGGGAAATGAGGCTTCATTAGTTACGCTTCTCCTGGAACTATTGCTTTTTAGAAAGATTCAAGAAACAAAACATAGCACTGTTGCACAGGGCAAACCTATGGATTTTCCCAAAGGCTACACCGTGATTTGGAGCAATATTTAAGAGCCAAGAGAGAAAAGCAAACAGGTTTCACAGCAGATGACTTGTGAGCACTGTGCATTTCCTTTTGGTTTGCTCCTGGCCACGCATCTGCGTGTAGGCAGCTCTCCGAGCAGACAGACGACCCTGATACTTATTTATTCTTGCAAACTTGATGCTGTTATTTTAAAAAATAAAAGTGCCGAGGATAACTCAGGCTTTGTATTCCCTTCTGCCTGTTCTGAGGTGGAGAGGACTGTGAGATGCTTTTAATCTTGGCACACAACCGCAGAAAAGTCAATCTGTCACAGTCGAGCAGATTTAATATTAGTCATGAATGAGATCATGATTTGCGTACAGTAAGAGTTCTTATTTATGGTACAGTGAGCCACTGCGAGAGCTTGTGGGAAGCAATGACTAATTGTATACAGTCCCATAGCTGCCAGGGATGGATGAACTCTTCTTTTTACTTAGGGCCAACACTAATAAGTTAACCCATGACCTCTCCTCCTCTAATTCCCTCCTCCTTTTTCACAGTTTCAGCTGTTTAAAGGAAAAAGCAAATCCCCCAAATTTCTGGACTTTTGTACCAGTATAGAAACATGTAAACAAGCAAAGCATTCTCATAGGTTGTCCATCTGGAACAAGGTTTGTTCAGTGGACCACAGAGAAACGTATGTTCGAGGCCAGTCACTCTCGCAGAACAGCTCTGGCAAATAAAGGTTTTGCAGGGCTGTGTCTTTTGATTAAAAGAAAGCAGTAAATTGGAGGAAAAGCAGCAAGAGTTTCATTTGACCTGGCTCACACAGAAGTGTAAGTCAGGCACAGTGTGCTATATTATTAGAATTAGAGATTCAGACTACAATTAATTTATGACTTTCGAATGAGGTACGTGTATGTATACATTGGACTATATACATTATTGCTTACTTCTTAAAGTTGAATGCCATCACTTGCAATAAAAACTGCAGCATTTCTGTTACTTTTGCTGTGATTTGAATGTGAAGACTTCCAATGATTCATCACTTTCGTTCTTACATTTCATAGTATAAATGTTTTCTTGGGATATTTTCCACATATTTTATTAATGTGGAATATATTATTGATGTATATGCAAACCAGTGCATAACAGAAGTGGGAAAAGGCTTGATTGGGGATCCTCAGTAAATAGAACCAAAATATGAATATCTGTAAAGCACTTTTACGTTTTAAATTATGAAAAGGAAAAAATGCAGGATGGCATGAGATCAAATAAATAGGGTTGGAAATGAAATTCCAAGGCCTCTATCTGAAGGAATGGACAATAACTATGCCAGTTCAGAGTCCAGGTTTATTGAGGAATATAGGAAAAAGTACGCCTTGAATGACCAATTTCCTCTAACAAGTTTCTAAGTTCATTTTCTTGCTTGCTGGGTTTGCTCTTGTTCAAAGCCCTAGAACAACTGACTCCCAAACTGTGGTCCATGGTGTCTTGAGGCCATGATAAGTTGATTGTATTCAGTTTGTGAAACCATATCAACTGTCTAGAACTTGTAAGGCAGAGTTCAATGATAAGGGTATAAAGTGCTCTGCTATCCCTCTGGAGAAGTGACTGTGGTCCAATGGCCCAGAAACTGTGGCACACCTGCCTTTGAGAACTTTATGAGCTTTGGTTTCATTTGGAAAAGCGGTGAGTATGTGTTTATTTCCTGCTGGTTTTGAATAGGGACATTGGGAGCCTGTCACTGACAGGCAGGTGCACCTCAGGACAGTGCAGGGAGAGAGCCTGGGACATACTTCACCTTGCAGATTGTCCCCTTAGGTTCCCAGTCACGTTATCTTGTATTTTCAAGAGGAAATTAGCTGAGTTAATCAACATCCTTCAGGAGAAATATGTTCACATCCTCTTTCTTACCTTTTAACTGTATGCACTGCTAATGGAAAAGAGAAGTGCTTACATGCAAGTAATATAAACTACTTTTCAACATATAGTCTTCTGAGGTGTTGTGTACTGACAAAGGAAGTCTAACACATTTCATTGGATATTTCTCTCCATTCAGCCCTTAAGGAAAGTAGAATCTCATCACATTGTAACATATAAATGTGATAGCAGCGTTGATGTGAAAATACCAAGAGACTTTCTAGAATGTTATGTTTTAGGACTGGATAAAACCCTTAGGATAGTATTATACTGTATCTATTTTGCAGAGCACATGCAACACCTATGGGAGGACAGGTAGTTAATATGGATGCATCTAAACTACTTCTCTGACTTACCTTGCAATGACAAAGAGAACACAACTGACTCCAAGGCAGGCTAGGAGAACATACATCCAAATATCAGGAGAAAGAGGGTTTAAAAAGGAGAAAACACCAGGGTTTGTCCCATTGGGCTTCCGGTACAAGATACTGATTCCCAGCGTCATAAAGGGCTTGGAAAAATCAATTACTTTCTCTCTTACATAGGTTATAGTGAGAGGAGCAACAGCCAGGTCAGCTTTCTGAAAACACAAATGGGAAAATACTCATTCTTTTTCATGATCAACACATGCACTACTATTCTGTCCATTTTTCCCCCAAGGATTAAAAAGTAAGCCAAATTTGACTATAAATCTGAAGTGTGAGACGAAATTTAACATTGCTCAGGTATTATTTGGCACATGATATTAATCTCCCTTTTTTTTGCAAGCAGAGGGATACTTGTGACTTTCATGTGATCAGGAGAGGTGTGACCAGGGACGTGGGGCTCAGTCCTGTGCAACGGGGCAGACTGCCAGAGCACCTGGGCAGGGCCTACATTCAGAGATCAGAGGTGAGCTGGAAGCTCAGCCTTTGCCATTGGAATTTGCAGCCAAGGGGTGGGCAGGACCTGTGCTCAGTACCCGCTGCCCCACCACAGATGGAGGTTCCCCCCAACACACATGAGCTGTTTGTTCAGACGTACTGATGTGACTTCCTGCTCTGAAAACTGGCAATAAAGACAGACTAGTGGCTCTAAAAAAAGGACAACCAATACAAACATTTCATTTGGGCTGGTTTCATATAAAATACCACAGGCGAAAGAAGAATAGAGAAGTATTCAATCTTACATGATCTATGAGTTCTTTGACCATCCCATTCCACTCTCCTTTGTCATTCTGGGCTCCATATTTACCATCAGAAACTAGTTTGACCTCATAGATGAAGCCTAAAATATTTGACAGCTCCTTTAGTAAGTCCAGGCAATAACCCTCGAATCTGTCATTTCCATACAAAGGCTTGTCAGACTTCTTGTACATAACATAGGGATCTTCCTATAGAAAAAGACAGTAGACATGTAGCAATAGAAATGAGGCTTGTTTCAGATTATATCCGTTTCTCTAAACTACGTGAATATTTTATAAATGAATTGCAATTACATGGAAACCAGTAATTTACTGTGTCCATTAAAACCTGTTTTAGGTGTGTTAACAAGTTGACTGAATCAATTTGTGATAAGCATAAGGGCCCTGATTTTCAGTGGAACAGACCATTCAAAGCTCCCATGAGCTTTAACTAAAGTAGTGCTCAGCAGCTCCAAAATCAGATCCAAAGTCCGTACTCTGCATTGTCCCACCCTAAGGGACAGGAAGGGATGTTTAAGGAGAGAGAAGCCTAAAAAACAAAAAAAGGAGGCCCTAAAACTGGTGTTCTATGAGAAATAAATCTTTATTGAAAAAAAATCTTCAAATGTATAAAATAGCTGTGAGCTGAGCAGGTATTAATCTGAGAGAATGGAGAACAGCACAGGCAGATTGCAAAGTACCTTGTTGCTTTTCTTTTTAAAGGATTTTGGATAGAACATCAGGCCAAGCAGATTTCTGCAGTTTAGTGTGGCAAAGGACCTCTGGCAATAGAAGAGGAGCGTAGAGGGAGCCTTTGAGCTCTTTCCCTCCTGAGGAATTAGGCAGAGTAATTGAAAAAAGTGGCATTACTGGCCAGGCAGAAAGCATGAGGCCGAACAACTTGTGAAGACCCAGTTGCATTATTTTCCATTTATCATAGTAAGGTTATACCTCAATCTGTCTATCCACTGTTTTCTACTTCCTTTCAGTCCTCTTCATCTCATTTTCAGTGAAAAGGAAGGATGTATAAGCACTGACTGCAAAGCTGAGTATTTGTGTGTCAATTCTTCTGGGAAAAAAAGTACGCAGGGGTCATCTCTGAAATACTGAAGCAAGCTAAGCGATTTTGGAGGTAGAGGTCCCTGAGAGTCTCTCATTGGCAATGGAGTATTTTTGAATCCATCCTATGGATGGATGAATGTGTATGTCAATTCTGAGTTTAAACAAAAAAACTTGCTTGCAAAAAGGGTATTTTAACAAAACATTGTTTAGCATGGAAGAAAACAGCCACGGAGTGAGGGCAGAGGTGGCAAAGGTGGCCACAGAGAACCCCGCAAGCCACCAGCAGCAAAACCTGCATTCTACAGCGCGGCTGGTGGTGTCACCCTCCCCCAGTGAGGCTTACCAAAATAGTGGTGACAATAAGCGTCCGGTTAGCCAAGGAATCCGTGATGTTGGTCGATCGGTCCTTGTTGCTGTCCGTCATGTTAAGGCCACTGTATGAGTTCCAAACCCCAATCTGTGCAGAAGAGAGCCGGTGAGCGGCTGCCCGACCGAAGCAAGCCAAAACATTTCCCTAAAATGCTCGCTGCCCGGGAAGAGTGCACTGGTTCTAGTCACTACAGAAAGAGACACCAGCAGTACGAAATGCCGAAGAAGGGAAACAACTGTAGATCTGAATAAGGCAGCAACATCAAATGGCTGATTTAGAAAACACAGGGAACATACTGCCCTTTCAAATGCAGGTGGAAACAAGTAAGCTGTAAGAGTATACGGCATGTCAATATGGTGGTGTATTAGCCAATTTGCTACAGAAGTCGAACATGTTGGCTTTGTTTCCTGCTAAAAAATGTCAAATGTCTACTTTTAAGGTTTGTTTTTTTTATTTTAACTTTCATAAATGGTAGATTTGAAACATATGGCAAGACCTCTCTCTTCCAATACAACAGATTAAAAGCTTGAATAAGTATGTCAAAGCAGATTGATGGATGCACCGGCCTTTTGCTTCTACTGTGCCTTCAGCAGGTTTAGCAAAGATTATTCTGTCATTTCTTGACTACTATATATGACAGAGCTAGCAAGGTGACACCATTTCACCCACTGATCAGTATTTACCCAGGAAATATAAGTGGCCAAAGACAAATTCCTTTCTAGCCCCAGAGATAATGAAGAATTCCTGTATTTAACGCCCAACCCAAAGCCTCAAGGAAAAGATCTTCATGATTTCAGTGGATTTGTATCTACACCTTGTGAGGGCAGAAATTAAAACTCTGCTGATTTATTCCAATAAATATTTACTTAACATAAATGCAATCTGAAAGCATCTTCAGGGTTTTTTGCCTTTGGATTTACATACACAGCATGGCTGAGGGCTGAGAAAACTCCAGGCAAGGGGCTTGTTCAGGCAATTTGGTTTATGTTGGACATTTGTGGAGAGCACCAGACGGACGGCTTGGGGGCCTGACATCAGCCATCCTTAGAGCTGTTCGTATCTCTGCGCTGCTCTGCCAGCATGTTTCGGCTCTACCTGGGAGGGATCCGCTTTCAGATCCTCCCTGCTGGGATTGCCAGTGGAGCTGCCAAGTAAATCTAAGACAAAACCCACTGACTTCTCCTGTGTACTGAAGATATCTATCTAACGTCAGATGCTCAGTCTTTTCAGACCCAGGACTCTTTTTCTTTGGTTGTTAACTGAGGCAGAGATGGTGTTGCCTTTGTACCAAATCCAACAGATTAGTTTGTGCCTGCTGAGTGTGGATTTGGGGTAATAACTGTATAATTTCAAACAAACTTTGGGTTTGTGTCCCTGGGTGCCACTGCTTTGCCTTTCACACACTTTTTTTTCCAAAGTGTGTTTAGCGGGGATAGTCATGCCATTTTTTAAAAATTATTTTTTCAAGTGTTTATCAGTCATTCCCTTTGTTTCCAAAACTAGATCAGGTTGGGAAACTGATCTGGAAAATACACACGAAATAAAATGTTGCATATTATGATAGCCTGTGCCAGGAATACAGTACATAACCAGTGTCCTTGAATTTGCACCAAGGTGGCTGAGTTAATCAAAAAGCCGTTCTGCTCGTTGGTACTGACTTGATATGCTTTTATCAGCTGGCAGCAGGGAGTAGGAGAACAACCATGAAGAACATGGGGCGCCACAGTCACAGTGCATACAAAACACACCAGGAGACCGCTCTATGTCTGGATAGAAGAATGACACCGCAGGTCAACCTTAATTAGAGCAATGGAGGAGGTCAGAGGGGCACTGGAAGAATGAGGCCAAGGTAGTACATCACTATGGTGAATCCAGGGGATTTATTGCAGTTTAGTGACAAGTTTGAGAGGTGTCATAAGCCCTTCTCAGCAAGCCTGTGCTCTGAACCAATTGTAATTTGGTTTAAATCAATTCAGCGTAGCACGAAATGCCTAGAGTCAAAAGCAAGATTGGTTCAATAGTGTTCTGCATGTCAGGTAGGATGATCTATTCATCAGTAATGAGGGAAATGGGGGTCTTTTTGCCTTAGCCTGATTCACTGAAGATTAAAGTTATTAAATATGTGCTTTATAAGAACATGAAAAGAGTGCTATAGGTTGTTTGGCTACTGGTCTACTCTGTAGCATTAAAATCCCTCCCAATACAACACAAACCCAAACCCTTTTTTAACTGTGTATGTGGGAGAGGTGGGAAATAATAATATTTGTGTGAAATATATACAAAATATAATTCTAAGTCTTAAAAGAAATTTTTATCTTGTGACTCCAGAACACTTTAAACAGGGTAAATGCAGTTGTTATCTTCTCCTTACAGAATGGCAGCTGTGGGTTGTGTCTCCAGTGGCGAGCAGTGCATGAAGCTGTCTCTGATTCCCACTTTGGTGCCTTTTCCCAAGGCAGAAGAATGTCACGTTAAAAGAGGGCTGAGATTCCTGGTGCAATTTGGATCTTTTATAAACAAGCTTAGTTCCAATTTCCCTATGTTAGTGAGTGACAGCACCCACTTAATCAACTATATTGTTTTCTGTAAGGAGCTAATAACACACCCGTCAAAATTTTGAGTCAACAATGCTTGAACTTTGCCTGCAGAGTATGCATTCTGTGGGAGAAAAAAAAAACCCCAACCAACCCTGCATTAAATCAGTCCTTGCTGCTGATGCCAACACACATTTGAAATGGTGTAAATTTACCACTCATGGTCAATCTTAGGTGAATCAGGATCCCTCCGGATAATAGCCGAGAAAAGGACTTCTTTTTCTGCAGCCAGGAGCCTCTACTCAAAGAAGGGAAGGGCACGGCTCCCGGGAAATAAAATAATAATTAAAAAAAAAAATAAATATTTTGGTGAAGAAGCTGAATCCTGCCAAAATCTTTTTACTATTTGGAATTAACAGTGTCTCAAGTTGGGATGAAACTTATTCTACCAGAAAAATTCATACTCTCGAATAGACTGTTGTCTCTAAACTGCAATATGAGAGTCACTGTCAAAACCCAAAGGATGAGTCTGAAGACCCAGCCCAAAGGTTTTTTGCATGACCTGTCTGTGTACAAACCTTCTTCCACACTTTATATAAATGATTAGAAACTTCGCCAGCAGCCTTGGTACAGAGAAAAATAAACAAGAGTGCTTCATTAAAAATTAGAAGAGAACCAGACTGGAGAGCTGTGTGGGAACAACCACATCTAAAGTCCCAATTAACCCATTAACAATTATCACTCTGAGTCAATCCGGGGTATGCAGAGCAAGAGACAATGCTGTCTCCAGCTGACATGAGCTGTTGGCATTACCTGTGTTAGGGATTTTTGGACACCCACAGCAGCTACCTCTTAGGTGGTGGTGGAGAGAGCACTGTGGTACCTGCTGGGAACCCACATTTGGTGGCTGAGGGCCAGGGCAAGTCCATCCTGCCTCCCTCTGGGCCCCCCCTAGTCTTGCCTCGGTCTCCAGCATGGGTCCTGGTTGACAGTGGTGGGGTTCAGATGCCAGCAGCAGTGCTGTTCAGCTAGCGTAAACCATGGCCAAAAGCATCTGTAGCTTTGGGTTCTTTCCTATGGTCTCTGCAAGTCAAGGAGTGCTCCCTGCCTTACAACTCTGCATCTTCAGGAGAATTTATAAGTGGTAAAGTAAGGAAAACAAGATCTTTTGACATGGATTTTTTTTTTTTCTTTTTTCAAAGACATGCTTCCCTGAGTGTCCTGAAGGACTGTGAATTTTATTTGTCTTTTGTTTGAATGCAGAACCAGTTTCTGAAATTGTATCATGCTGAACTTTCTGCTTTCAAACAAAGGTGGTACAAGTCACTTAGTCCCCCATAGTCTGACCATTTCAGTGCAATTTATGATAAGCAGTTAGGGATGTGAGGGAAAAAAAAAATCTAATCTCAAAAACATGAAGAATTTTTAATATCTCAACTCTTTTTGAGGTTAGTATTCAAGCATCTTCTTTCCTCTCTCCCTCATATTACATTTATTAAAAGACATACATGTAAGATAAGTCTAGGTTTTATCTATATATATATATGAACTTGCCACACTAAATTACAGTGACATAAGCTGAAGATAATGTGTACTTAAAATACTTATTTCCATTCAGACAATTACTGCCAGTCCCAAATTTCTATCCTATACCTTGAAATGCAAGTTGCACATTGTAAACTGATAAAACAATCTTAGTAGCTCTGTTTTAACTTTGACTTAAATAATCTTGTGAATAGTGGTTTTTATGCCAAGCAAAGGAGATTGAACCTGCAGAGAATGGACTCTCTTACGCCCCTGTCAAATTAACTTTTTGTCATTTTTTTACAAACAATCTGGTTACCTTTTCTGTTCCTTCCTCCTTGAGGCTAATAATGTCCAAATCAAAATCCTTCCGCAAGCCGTCTGTTTTGTTGAAGGTTATGCGCCCTGTCAGGCCATCCCATCGTGCCTGTGTGAACACAAAAACACTCTTCCTTGTAATGACTAGAAGAAACTACTCCGAAGCCATAAAAAATATTGCATTTTAAATTAACTGTAGCATGAAATCACTTTAAAATAGTTTTTTAAACGTATGTGGCTTTGTTATTTTGATAAAAAACCGCTTTCTTCAACTTTTTTGTTATCTAGTTTCTCTTACAATATGTTTTGTATTTTACAATTGGGCACAAGTTTGTGACAGTCTATACATATTGATTTACATATGTCTAGTACTGTATATAAAAAGATACAGTGAAGAGAAAGAAAGAATAAAATATGTATTACATGTGCCCAAACACAGGAGAGTTTTGAATTGCGTAAGGATTCACTGGGAAATTGAAAAAGGAGTGTGCTTTGTTCAGGCTCTGGGTCTGAACCTTGGCATACGAGTCTAAATCCACCAGCCTTGCTGGAACGATCTTCTTTACCCCAGCCTAGGACCTTTTAAGTTTTCCATGAAAAGTGGGTAACAAATAGTAATGGCTGCTGAATAGGAGTCCCCAGAAGGTCTTTCATGAATGAAGGTAGCTAACCAACCTGAATTACAAAAGCTTTCTCAACACTTCATAGAATCATAGAATGGTTAGAGTTGGAAGGGACCTTAAAGATCACCTAATTCCAACCCCCCTGCCATGGGCAGGGACACCTCCCACTACAGCAGGTTGCTCAAAGCCCCATCCAGCCTGGCCTTGAACACTTCCAGGGATGGGGCAACCACAGCTTCTCTGGGCAACATCTTCCAGTGTCTCCCCACCCTCACAGTGGTGAATTTCTTCCTAATATCTAGTCTAAATCTACCCTCTGCCAGTTAACCATTACCTCTTGTCCTATCACTACATTCCCTGATAAAGAGTCCCTCCCCATCTTTCCTGTAGGCCCCATTTAAGTACTGGAAGGCCCGGAGCCTTCTCTTCTCCAGGCTGAACAACCCCAACTCTCTCAGACTGTCCTCATAGGAGTGGTGCTCCAGCCCTCTGAGCATCTTCGTGTCCCTCCTCTAGAATTGCTCCAACAGGTCAATGTCCTGGACGTGTTGAAGGCCCTTGGAGCTGGATGCATTACTCCAGGTGGACTCTCATGAGAGTGGAGCAGAGGAGGAGAATCACCTCCCTTGACCTGCTGGCCACATTGCTTTTGATGCAGCCCAGGATGTGGCTGGCATTTTGGACTGCAAGCCCACGTTGCTGGGTCATGGTGAGCTTCTCATCAACCAACACCCCCAAGTCCTTCTCCTCAGGGTTGCTCTCAATCCATTCTCCACACAGCCTGTATTTGTGCTTGGGATTGCCCTATTACCCCTGAGATACCCATCCCATTACCCTGGGATGCCTCAGTAGTGTATTTCCCTGTCTTGTGTGATAATAGATACTGTCTCTGCTACTCGGAGCCTAGAAATCCAGATTTTTCCAGGAAAGTATCAATGAAAGAAGGGGTTTTGTCATTCTTTCTCAGTTTCTTCAACAGGTTGTGGCTAAATCTCCCCCACCAGCATTGGACTCCTAATGTCCTTGGACTTTGGTGCAAATCCTAGCTGAATTGTTTCACTAATCCCTACTCAGTTTGCACCACCAAGGAAGAAGACACTAATTCCCAAGCAAGTAAATGATGTGTGTCATTCCTAATAGGAGCACTGCCAGTGCCTGTGCTCACAGATGTTGATGGCACGATGATAATGGCTCTAAAAGCAGGCTTTCAGGAAAAATTCAGCCAGTCACAGAGATCTAATAAAAACTTTGCAGTGTAATGTACACGGAAATGTTACATGCATGTTTGAAGGACAGCATACAAGTTGCATATGATCAGTTTTGGTCCAGGCAGCATTTTACTGGTTTATCATTATTAAGTAAAATCACATTTTTCTTGTTTTAAACATTAGCATCAGGAGTCAGTTAAAGTGGTGGACTTTGTACATCAGATTGTACAGCCATGCTGATTCCCTCTGCTGGGGAATGCTTCTTCAGTGCAGCAGGATCAATGTCCAAAAGTAGCTTCCTCTGTCTGTACCTTTTAGGCTTCCCAGCAAGCTTAGTTTTTTTAAATAAGAGCTATCTGTCTCTCATATAGCCTCCATTTTGTCCTCAAAGCTGAAGCTTATCTATAAAAGAAAGCATTTGATGGATTTCAAACTGCAGATGATTTTTATAATCTATTTTTGGGAGCTCCCACATTTGATTAAATTCTTGAAGGATACAAGAAAGGTTGATGATAAATGATGGCAGAGTTTCTTCATGTGTGTCAGCTATATCATTCATAAATTACAAGTTTTTCTACTGAGCATTGTTATTTGCTTCATTTAATTTGTTGTAGACAGATGACATAAGGAAAGCTGCATTAAAAATCAGCAGACTTACAGAATGGTGTCTCCCCTTCCTGTTAAATCTAAATTCTAGCTCTGAATCTGCAGGATTTAATCTCAGATGCTGGAATGTTATCACCATGTGCCTCGGACAAATCTAGTCCATCTAGAATTTTGTGGAAATACAGCAGGATTTCTAAGCATGTTAAAGTAACATAAGAACGGAAAAGTGCAAATGCAACAAGTTTTCTATGAGGTTTTCTGTTTTAATGACATGGGAACACACAAAAATCTCAGCTGTAAACAGTGAAACACTTGTTTTGTATGCTGATATAATTAAGATAGCAGGATGATTGCATTTCATTATATAATATCTCTTTTCCAGTCTGTCTTTTTATTACTCTGACATGACCCCTATCTCTTATTCATAAAGATGGAGCATTTTTTAAAATATGATCTTTAGAGATCAATTCCTCCTCAGAGGGCAATTTGCTTCTGTGAAATGTTCACATTTATTGATTACATATCAGATGCTCAGCTTCTCTGCTAACGTGATATGATCTTGAATAAAGGAACCAATATGTTATTTTTGGCAATGGTATCAGGAGCCTACATGTCCATTACTGTAAGAAAAGATTTATACAGTGAAATGCTAGCTCACTTTTGAAAATAGGCATTGGTGCTTCTATCCCCTCCCCCCCCCACTCAAAAAAGAAGGGAAAGATGTTACAAGACGCATAGGCATATGCTTGAATTTCAAGGTAGCAGAGAAGTGCATATAGCCTTTGTCTAACTGAAGTCTCACTTAGACCATCAAATAATGACCAAAATATGACTTAAATTATAAACAGGAGTCAGGGAGCATTTCTCAGAAGAGTTAAACTTAAATGTTGAAGGGTTTTTTTCAGACGCTAATTGTGAGGCACATGCTTCAAATAACATTTGAATTCTAAATGTTTTCTAAATTCTTCTATTTTATTCATTCTCAATAAAAATAAAACTTTGGGGGTTGAGTCCAGAGAGCTTAATTTAGTATCTGACTTCAAGACAGTTGCGGCGCCTGTCTAGGCAGCATGTCTAGGCGGACCTGATCAGAAACTAAAGCTTCCTTGAAGAAACAAAAGGAGGGATGAGCTAGGAACCTACAGTCCATCCCAGGCCTTCCAAAGTCTACAGTAAAACTTCAAAGCTTTTACTGTGATTTGAGCCCTAAAGCACAACTGCCTGCTGCATGCAAAGGCAATGAAATGTATCATTGCTCCAGAATCTTGGCTGTGCACCACCACTTCCAGACGCCTGTCAGGTAAATCAAGGATGCAAGTGCCTATGAGGCACTGTGTTCAGGCAAAAGGAATAGGCAGCAGTTGCACAGTTCTCAAATGCAATTAACAAACAGAAATGAAGCAGAACTTTCTGAAAAGTCAGAAACGGCACGACTGTTTAACACAGCAATGAGATTTTGGGCTTTTATATGCAAGATTTATAGCAGTCTTAATGTTACTAGTGACACTCCATGTTAAATGTTACAGGATATAATAAAAGTTGAATCGGAACCTAATCATGTAATTCATCAAAAGAAATTGCTTTTTTGCACTCTGTCCTTGCTTTAATATTAGAGGCACTAAGGGCACAATTTGAAACTCTTGCAGAGAGAATGTGTTTTCGATTTTGTTTGTATAATTTTGAGTATAGCTTGTAGCTTAATTAAAAAATGTGATTTTCAGCAGCTTCTGTTTGTAGCATACTTTTCCTTGTCTTAGATCTTATTTATGCAAGGTTGCAGGCTGTCTCTGCCAACAGAACCGTGAGGAAATGTTATTCTTTTGGGAGTTTGGTTTGCAGCAGTAGGGCAATGCAGTGTTCAGCTGAGGGTCAAAATAAGGTCTCACAGTCTTCAATACCGAGTTTTATCATAGAATTATTATTCCTATTTCTAAGCTGTAAACCTTTGATAACTTTTTTTATTAAACAAAATGGGGAATTAACCCAATATCTTGGTTTCAACCGGTAGCTGAGAAGAAAACCATACAGGACCAGCAGCTATGAAGACCCATCCTTACTAAGCATAATAAAGGTGGCAGACAGAACACATCACAGAGAAGTCTTCAGTCCTCTCTGAAGGCTGTTGAGTATCTGACATGGCAAAAATATCCAAAGCCACCTAATTAAAACTGTGAAACTTTCTACTTTTACTACTTAAAAAAATTAAGATTGTGGGCAAACTGACATCTGGATTAAAATATTCAAATTACAGCATTGGTTTCCTTATAAATATATAGATGGAAAATTTTAACAACCGAAAAATGAAGCTGAATCACCTTCTAAGAGCAAAATCTCTAGAAGCTTGCTATCAATTCACACCACCATCATAAGGTCTTTATATCAATTTCCACTTCATCATCTTGAATCAATTACTATAGCAGCCTTAGTTTCAGCCAAAGTCAATCAACAACTCAATCACAGAATCAATTAGCTCAGCTGCTACAAGACTTGGTAAGGTAAAACAACAGGTACTTTTCATATTCTGTTTCTTTTGTCTCTACCAGACCTCACTCATATTTCCAGATTTTTTAGCAAGGTATAACTAGAATGAGAAATCATAATGCACAGTGTGTTTAATGCATTGACTGAGTAAATGTCCAGCTTTATGATATGGCCTCAATGGGATATAGCCAATTTTGTGGATATTTCATTGCAGTATTGCACACAAAAATGTCAACCTTTCTCAGACAAATTGACTGCATTTTTATAACTTATTTGTTTTTTTCTTACTCAATAGATGTTTATCCAAATATTTTAGTTAACTATTTATCTGCCTATGGCATATTTTCTCTGAGTTGAGTGTCACAGTGACAAATGCTGGATAGTTGTGTTTCAGATTAAAAAACTAATTTTTCAAGGTCCTTTTTAAAGTGTTCAAAGTGCCCTGGCAATACAAACATGCAAAGGTATAATCTCATTTTAACTTTTTAAACTGCTATGTTTAATAATGCTTCATAATGTGCAGACATTTCCGTTTTTTTATTAATATTCCACTTATTCCAATAACCTGTGAAATAAGACAGTTTTTCTGAACCTGTTCCTTAGACCTCCACTTGTAATTAACCAAGCAATCCCTTTAGAGTTCCATACTCAAGTTTTAACCTTTTATTGTTCCCAGAGTTCAACGAATAAGACCCCCCATTTTGAACGAACGTCAGGAGCTAATTTTAGAAGAAAACATCTGAAACACAAATATGCACCCCAAAATGAAAATAAAAGCGACTGCATCACTTACAAAATACATGTACGTATTGAACCTGCTTTAAATGGAGGAGAATAAATAAGGAGAAACTGTCATAACTCTTAACAATTTTTAAAAATATATAGACAAAAGGAGTTGATAAAACTTCTGAGTGAAAAGCCAAGAAAAAAAGCTGTTTTAGCACAGTATTGTGGCAGAAAAGGAACTGTTCTGTTTTCAGGTCCAAAACCCTGCACAATATCAGGCTCAAGCCTGAATTTGTGCAAGATGTTCAGACACTTTGTATCTGCCACTGAAGCCTGAATTATTGTTCAATATGAAAGTATCGTAAACTGATGATAAACAACATCTTACGTGAAGACTATTCTTGAATATAAGTGCAATGCTAAATGACAGCCTTCTTCATTCAAAAGCCTTGCGATGCATTTGGGCACACACGAACAAAGACCCCTACTACAATTGACTTGAGAAATTCCAAAAATAGACAATGGGCCATATGTAGTTAGTTATTTTGTAAAACTGTCTCAGTATTTTTATTTCTCTCTCTTTTTTTTATTTTTTTGTCCTTTCTCTTGCTGTTTATGTGTAACGAACATTTTGAAGCCTTAGCCTAAAGACATGCAATCAGCAGAGTTTTTCTGCAGATTTAATGGGAGCTTGGAACACAAACTGGTTATCTGGACTCTTCAGTATGGGAGAAGGACATTCAGAAGCTAGAGTGAAGTCTAATTGAAGATAAAGGTATTTTCCTGTCTACTCAGTTTTGTCAATGCGATTATCTTGACTTTTGGTAGGTTGCTTTGCCAAGAGTGTTAAAGGTAACCTAGAAAGGCAAGTAATTGGACTGATTTTTTGTCTTTTTAGTGATGGATATATAGGCCAAGTATATTTGTATTTTTAATTGTTGGTGTTATAATCTGTTTATTTATTATCAGAAGTTATTAGGCAAAACTGAACATCAGTTATTGATTTAATATACATTCCTAATTAACCACAATTTTGAGGTAAATGGTATTAACTTACATCACCATCATGCTGCTGTTTTTCTTTCTTTATTAAATGATGAATGAAACATAAGAAAAAAATTATTGGCAATCATCTGACCTGGAATTCAGGAAGCACTAGTGTTCAACTCCCCAAATTAGATTTGTGCATTTACCGTTGCACAGTGGCAGAGACATACTAACATCACAGTCCTTTTGGGCCTATATATCCTTTAAAATGAATGCACTATGTGTTTGCACTGAGATTAAGTGGTGCTGGTCTAGCAAAATGAGCAGCTTGAAAGGAAAGCAAGTCTTGTCCTGAAGAGTAACTTTACATCATAATTTCCTTTAGCCACTATGTCATTAGAACATTTTACTTTGACTAAACATTAGCAAGGGAGAGTGAATGACAGCAAAGCAACCTCCACAAGTGCTAATGGCTCCATGCCATTAAAGGGACAGCACACTTCGGCTTTTAAGAAAAGGTGGCAGACGAGTACATATGGGGATCTCAAACAGCATATCAGGTGTACCAGAGTGACAGATCCATTCTGTTTAATCAGCATTACTTGCTTATAAAGAAGGTGAACATCTACTTCAGTTTTGAACTGATAATCCGAGGGCTGTGCT
Source organism: Arenaria interpres (assembly GCA_013399435.1). NCBI lineage: Eukaryota > Metazoa > Chordata > Aves > Charadriiformes > Scolopacidae > Arenaria > Arenaria interpres. The sequence goes on from VXAK01009332.1 coordinate 102,049, forward strand.
GCTAACTACCATCCAAATGCAGAGGTGGGCAATGATGTCTCCCCCATTTGGTTTTAGGCTTATTAACAGAGCAGAACTCTCACGGTTATGGAATTATTGACAATGATTAATGCACACATACAGAGGACATTGATTGTGCTGCTTGATAGCAAGGGACAAGACAGTGTGTGAGCTTTTTCTGATGGGGATTTTTTTCTCCCATTCCAAACTATTGCTTCTTGACTACAAAATCAGATATCTGAAAAATGTACAAAATATAGGCATACCTAAGCCTACTGTGGCCACATGCTCAGAATATCACAGATCACTTTTCTGCAGCAAAATCTCCCAAAACTGTAAATAACGATGTCACTATATACTAACCAGAATGGTAACGACCAAGGAAAAGTTTACTTTAATTTTTTTTTGGTTTTCTTTCCTTTTGGAAGAGAAATCTGCTTTATTAGAATTGCAGAGACGCTTGATAGACTTAAGTGATAATGATATTGCTTCTAGTTACAGTGGAAATCATAATGTGCTCTGAGCCACACACCAACTTATCAGCTCTTACAATTAATCCTCTTATTAAAAGAGATCCTCAAGGATTATGGAATATAGTGAGTGAGCGTATGACTTTTCCATTATCCTGGTCCAAATCCAGCATAACAGATGTAATAAAAAGAATTTCAGCATTCACCATTACAGGGTTTTATCCACCTCACTAAAAATCATGATGCCTGGTAGTCTCTTTACTCGGAAGAGGTCCAGGACTGGAACAGTCCGTGCACTTGAATGGAAAAGAGGAGGGGTGGGGGAGGCTTGTTCTTAGGAAAGGGTTTATGCAGCTGTTATAAGACTGAGCACACCCCGGCTTTGAAACGAGAGAGAAATGGTGGGTAAATAGAGATTAAGGATTTCTTAGGAAAGTCACAGGCTGTTCCATGAGCTGCTCAAGAGCACACATTTTCAAAGCAATGGCTGAGATTAATGACGTTCAGGGGTAGTCATGTGAAAGGTGTGACGTATTTGACAAATGAACCCTGAATACTTGAGGATGACGGCTTCAATGAATTCATTTCAGAGCATATGTTTTAAAAGCTTTCGAGTTCCTTTACAGCTTACACCTACCAGCTTGCTTTACATCAATACCAGAGATGAGGGAGTGGGTGTGCAGAATTGGAAGGGAAGGTCAAACCTTGCCAGTCATTTCTCCTAGAAAGAGCAGAGTCTGTCTTACCATTCAAGAACATGACTGTCACTGAAGTGTCTGAGTGGGATTGCTGTTGACTATGAACTTGGAAAGCATTAACTTTACACTGTTGTGTTGATGGGGGATTCGGATCCCATTGCAACAGATACTGCTTGTACAGGCAAGACAGTATGTAGAGAAATCCTGTTCCACTAACTAATACACTAACTAGACAAAAGCCATCATCCGTTTTTTACAGAGGAGAATCACAGCATTTCCAGCTACAGGACTTCTTCACCTAAATTTTAGGTCTCTCTACTTTTTTTTAGAGTGTGTGGTGGGTGTGGCAGATACAAGCATGGATATTGAACAGCCTGATCATGTCAGCACATTGGAAGTGCCCAGCGCCCACCAAGTAATGACCAGTTTTCCTGTATCAGGTAACCATGCACAGTTTTTGGGGCTGTCCTGAAGTGACTTGCTCATTGTGGCACAGAGTCTGCGGCAGTGCCAGGAGCCAAAGCCACAGCTCTGGAATTCCCACCCATCGTCTTGGGTGGGAAATGTCCTCTCCAGCTGAGCTGTTGTTCTACCTATAATAGAATTACATCAACCCATTGAACAACAGGAATGACAAGGAGCCTGTGGGGGCTTCATGTGGTGCAAAGCACTATGTCATTTCTACTTGAGATAATGGGACCCAAGTGTTGGCAAATCTGTGAATGAGTAAGTATGGGGTGGCATGGTTGAAAAACAGATTGTTTCAATAAGATTACACTGCTCCAAAACCTAAATCATATGCATTTAACAGTTATCTTATAAGCTCTTTGAAGCAAAGACTGAATGGCTTGATGGTGATGTGAGTAGGACTCCTGGGAACTTTTCCAATACAAATATCATCTACTTTAGGCCATGCACTAACACTTAAATTGAAATATCAGTGTAGAGTAAATGATGAGCACTTTTAGTAGGCCGGGACATACAACATATGTTCTGAAGAAAGATTTTCGGTTTTCTGTAGCAAATATCAAAATATCCTTCATATGTTCAGATAAAATAACTTTATAGTAATTCTTGCTCATTTTTCATAAACAAATATACTTTCCAGGTAATACTTAAGAAAGTAAAAATGGAAAGGAAGAAAATTAGTCAGATTTCTTGTTTTGATTTAAGATATCACAGTATCAGAACTTTTCAAATATTTTTTTTATCAATTCAATATGTATTTATTCTCAGTATGCAAGACCTAGGACCATTATTTTGCAATCTGTGCATAGATCATTGCATAAATTAAGTGATTTTCCACTTGAAATTTGATTTCAGAATAGGAATCCCTATTGACATTTACCTCAGCCATACATTATCTTCATGGAAAGCTGATCTTTATTTCCTAATAAATCATCACGGGATGCAAGCCTAGCAGTTGTTTCATTTGCTCTTTTAATTAAGAGTTTTCAGTTCAAAGCAACAGACAGTAATAGGCTTATATCAGAAATGCATGCGTTATTTCATGGGCAAGAAATTTTTAAAAAGTAAAATAAAAAACCGTTTGTTTTAATGACAGTGGATCAAATTCTAATATCAAATTATATCTTGAGAGAAGTCCTACCAAAATAAATAACTGCTTTTCTTTGGATTAACTAAATATTGCATAATCAGAGCCCAGAGAATAACTGCAGCCAGTATATATATAAGCTGCAATTGGTTCAACACTAAAATGCAATGACAAAGATGCAGCAGAAGAGATGCTATTTTATGTTTTGGAGCTGAAATATTGTCTTCTTTCCCCAGTCACATGCAGAGAGGTTTCTGTGTAGCAGAAAGATCGTGTGACTGACACGCAGAACTTTCCTCATATGGCAGAGGAGATGGGGAGTTCTTGCCTCTTCTGACATCCAGATTCTTGTGCTGGTCACTTAGTTTGTTCCACCCTGTAGATTTTTAGTGCCATGAAAATACTCATAGATGTTGACTTTGGTAGCAATAAAAGACCACAAAACAAAAGAAATGTTCTGTTCTCTTACAAGATGTTTTGAGTTCCTTTGTTTGGAGATGCTGCCAATTTTGACAAAAAAGAAATTGATTCATATTTCCCCAGATGGATTGCTTTCCCTTCTGCCTTTTTTAAAATTTATACTTTTCCTGTAATGAAAAATTTTCAATTCCTTCTTTTTCCAATGATGTTCTATATTTGTTTTAGATTTAGCTAGTTATTATCAAGAATCCCCTGAAAATTACAACCTCTGATTTGGTCCCAGTTAATCAAGACTTTATGTTTTCCTGCCCTTTTCTCAAAATGTTAGTCAGCTCATCAGATTTGGACAAAATCAACCTGCATGTGGTCATGCCATTTTCAACCCGTTAGTTCTGTGTTCTCTTCACCGGGGCTTCCCAGGAAATCTAGCAGTCCTGAGGGTGGTTGCTTGCTTCCTCCATACCAAGAGAAGAACAAACTGGCAGGATCTCACCTGCACTGGTGTATCAGAATGAGAGAGTAGGAACTTGCCATCCATCTCAAGTGCTGAGTAAACATCAAACAGTTCAGAGATTTAAAGGACATAAACTTTCCAACATTTCTGTCTTGAAAAAAGCCATTATCTGAGAGCTGCAAAAAAGCACTAAAAATGTGTGAAAACAGAGAAATCTACTGCTTGCTTACTGTAGAAAAACCAGGTCTAGAAGACGTGTGTATAAAGCAGATACCTCAGGACAGATAGGAGTTTCTAAATCATTGTACACTCTCAGCACAGTTGAGGTAGTCATGCAGATGGTTTTGCAGGCAAGTATGGGCTAGCAAGTGAGTAATACACTGAATCATCTTCACTCAGAAGAATTATTATGAATAAGTTGAGCCAGAGACTTGAAAGATACACAGTTGTGGTACACCCGGTATGACGAAGTACACCCATATTGTTGTTTTCTATGGTCATTAGTCTACATGAAGAATTGGTTCTGCCCAGAGGACCCTCAAGTCTTCTTTCCTGTGGTCTTCCCAGGTCTTCCCAGCAATTTTTGTGGTGACTGGAAATTATAATGCCTCTCTGTTTCCCAGTTTTCCTAATTATGCTGATGGAGAGGCCTCTTTCTCTACAGAGCAAGGCTATCATTTGCTTAAATGCCTTCAGTTTGGAATACAGGAATGACACTGAATTATTGCAGGCAAAATCACAATCTAAGATAATAAACATGTCCTTGTTGCATAATTTCATTTCTTGATGCTGAGTCAGTTTCTGACCTCCTGTACAGGGAAAGACTGGATATGTCTCTTTTTTCTTTGATTTTATTCTTGAAGCAGACTGTCACCTGCAGACCCAAGTCACACAATGCTAGATGTTTTAAAAACTGTAGAATGTGTTCAACATTTACAGTATTCTTCCTGTATACTAATAAGCTAAATTAAGGTCTTATTTTAAGTCTTTTACAATGAAAAATGGTGTGAAAATTGAAGAGGCTTCTTCAAGGACTTCATTTTACTAGTCCTTGGCTTTGTTGCAGGCTGGAGACATACATATTCTATGAGACATACTATTTATTATTTGTAGAAAAGAGAAAAAACTAGCAGAGGCCTGGAAAACCCTTTATAAATTTTAAGGGAAGAGTTTATTGAGCTTGAAGGCATTTGAGAAAGGCTGGCTTTCCAGTCTAACTGGGATATCTGCACTCAGAGGAATTATTACAAATAATTCTGAGACAGAGATTTGAAAGTTTTATCATCATGATAGTACCTGTATGACCAAGTCCACTTATATTCTTGCTTTCTGTGGTCATTACATTAGCCTACACAAAGAATTGGTTCAGCTCAGAGGATTCTCAAGAGCTTTTAATGTCATACCACCAAAGGAAGGCTTTCAATTACTCAATGCAGAATCTGGATGGATTGCTCTCACTCCTCTCCTAATTAGGCATGATTGAAACGTATCTTGTCAAAAATACAACATAAACTGAAACATGGAAGTAAATGCTTCAGATTTCTTCTAATCTTTGAGATTTGTGCACTTGATTCTGTCTGAGGGGATTTACTAAAGTCACTAAAGATAAAATCTGCATCTCTATCTTCTGCAATACTTCTCTATACAGTAGTTCTTTTAATTGTTACTGGATTTGAGTGAGGGGAGCTTACATTGGTTTAGGCAATAATTGAATAACAGACAATCATTATTTGGGGCTTATCTCATGTTTTAAAGGGGACGTGAGCAGGGAATTTGATCATTCAATTATACACACCTGTTTCATGCTTACACACATTTTTCCTTTGGGAAAAATTTCATGCCTTCTCTCCTTATTTCCACTCTGAAGAGAGAGAATGACCTCCTTTTTCTTTCTAGGCATGAGTAAGATGTACTCCCTGCAAAGGCTTTCATACGGGCTAAAAGATTAAAATATCATTTAGATATCAATGACACTAGGTCGCTGAGAAAGACAAGCTTCTGATAAGGATTTACTTTTCATTAAAAAGATCTTCATGAGTTATTATAGAGGAGTCTTGATCCCAGACAGTGTATTTTATGTAATATCCTCTTTCTCAGGAACTAGCTGATGACCTTTCTGACTTCAAAGCCATCCTCAGGGCTGTGGGGCTTCAGCCAGGCTTGCTTTTCTCTGCAAATTTCCAAATGATTCCTATAACCAGCATCTGCTCCTGAGATCTTTAGAGCATAGAAGACTACTCTTTTTGTTGCTGTAATTGATTGTTCTATAGCCTCAGACATTTTTGCTAGTGTTTTTCTCCTATAGTCTCTCTTCACTTCGAGTCTTAGTCATTAAGAAAAATAGGCAGTGTATCTGCTACTGCTGTTACCTGCAAACTTTACTGAAGTCCTAAGGATGAGGAGGGAGTATTCTCACATTGAATTAGGTATCTTTTGTTTTCACATACTCTGAAAATTCAAAACCCGACTCCGATGTACATGTATTCAGACCAACATAAATCAAAAGGCACTATTTTGCCCTAGGATCTCCACTTTCCAGTTGCTTTCAGGAAGAAGCTAACTTGTGTGTACCTGAGGATCAGGTATGACCCGAACCTTGACTTCCCAACAGGACAGTGACCTGCTGAAAAAAATTAATTTGCCATCTGCTGTGTGAAGAGACAAACAGCCTATCAGCTGCTATACAAGTCAGAGGCTTTCCACCTTAACCTCTGCTCACATCCAGGTGGGTTCTGAGGTCCTTTCTATTACTATCAGCCTGGCATTTTATAGCATTAGCCCACAAAGCAAATGAGATGACTGCAGTTCTTACCACCACTAAATTCAAGTACTTGCTAAGCTCTAGCACCTGCAGGACTCATGGCAGAAAACCTTTTTTTCTCAAATCTGTTTATTTAGACTACAGGACACAATATTTGTCTTCAGACCAGTCTGTAAAATGCTTTCACAGACTGTCAGTACCATATCACAAAATAGTAGAATTAAATTTTATTAATATGGCCCCAAAGTATCATTCTGCCTGCTTGATTTTTTTCTCCATACCTGTTCAATCGATTCTGAATTTATACTATTTATATATAGTTCATCTATCTTTGTTGAGCAAGCCAGATCCTGACATGAACTGGAGAAGCCCAAATGTACTTGCTATTTAGTTTCCAATATCTGTTATAGCCTTTATGGGAAATGTAATACCATCTTATTAAACCTTATCCTGTACTTTCAACAACCGTCTTTTTTGGCTAGAACAGAAACAGGAAGATAAGACTCTTGGAGTATTTAAATCAGTGTTTTACTGACCATGAAAGACACTATCTGCAAAGCAATCAGTAATTAGCTCACATATCTCACTCCATGCAAGAGAAGCTAGCTGTACATGATAAATGGGAACTGTATAACTGTTTAAGCTTTGAATTGGATCTGCTGAGTTATGTCTGGTGTTCTTGGTCAAAGTACTTCTTCTGGCACAGGATTCAGGACCCTTATGTTATATGCTTAGCATCAACCAAAATAAGTAGGTCACCAATGTAGAATTATGCAAGTGCTAACTTCCAATTTTGTTACAATTATTCTTGAAATGCACCAGAAATTGTATGAGTAGGAATGCTACCTCATTTAGTTTGAGGCTGAGAAATACAAGAGCAAAGCTTCCAACTTGATCAAATCAGAAGGGAGGGAAAAGTTCATCTTTATTACAGACACTTGTGGGATAATTTTCTCCTATCTTTTACTGTTCCTGCTACAGTCTTGCCACCTCGTCCTCAAGAGGGGAGCTGAATGAAGCATGGCTGATGTCAGTGGGAGAGAAATAATCTTTACCAATGCTGCTTCCCTGCCTCTACTGGGTGTTCCCAGGATTATGAAGCACTGAGGGAAGTAACTCAAAACTTCCTTAATTCTCAAGACAGGTCCCTGAGTTCTGGGGTAACTCTTGTCTTTTCTTTATACTTTCAAAGAAAGAAGCTTACAAGGAAACCTTAAAATTCATAAAACACCCTGTGTGGAGAGTACTGTTTCAGTAACTTTTAATGATTTCTGTGTAGGTGAATCACCATGTCGTATATTGCCTTTGGCAGTTCTAAAAAAATTGCTTAGAAAGGTTTAGAGAAGGTGATGACAACTCTTCTACATGTTCTGTAATCACCACATGTCTTGTCTTTCAGTTTGCTCCTAATATATTCCTGGTTTCAGGTGTATGCCCCAATGTGCTGCCACCACTTACCTTGGACCTCAGCCTACAGGTCATGTTCCACCTACACAAGTGCTAATAAATGTGGCTTTGATAGGAGTTACACTGTCATGGACAAGAACTGGAGCAAAAGATGAAATATATATAGGAAGTTCCATGTAATTTCCAATATTTCCATTTGCACCTACTTCCCTGAAGGAAAAGTTTCATTTTTAAATTCATACTAAAGACTGAATTTTTGGAAGAGTGAAGGCATTTCAGATAAAATGTGTATTTTTTTATCTGTGGATCGAGGTAGCTCAGTGATGCATTCTTATGAGATAGTGCGTGACTTCATGAAGCAATTTACTTGTTTAGAAATACTGGCTGCAGTATTTTCTGGAGATTGTATTATTGTGTGTCCTGATCAAACAACCGGAAACCAACTGGAATTAAGTGATGAAACAAGGACAGAGCTACAGGCTCACTTTTCTTTCAATTTCTAGAATGGCTGTTGTTAGTTGTCTCATATTTTTAGAAATTATAAACATCCATAATAAATATTAACTGAGAAAAAAACCTGGGAAGTCTTATGGAGTGTTACACTGAGGTTTTGTCACACCTAGGGTTTAGTAGTTTCTTTTTTCAAAAGACGAGATAAAGTCTCCACCAGAACGCAAGCCACAGACTTGTGGCTGTAAATTAATGTTTCTCTGCTAGGAAGGTGAGGAAGAATTGGACATCTGAGTGCCAGAAACCAGAGCATAGCATATGACAAAGAGCAGGGAGCAACAACACAGCCAGTGCAGTAAAGAAGAAAAGAAGGATTATGCTGATCATAAGCAGATGGTCTACACTTGCCTCTTTTATCAGATTCATGAATCTGGGTCCAAAACGCCATGGCTTGTGTCTGTGGCACTGCAGGGAGCTGACAGTCATTTGGGAGGCACGCTGGGATGCCACTGCTACCATGTAAACAGCATCGTACATCAGAGCTGCTTCAGTCTGCATGAAAGAAACAGAAAGGCTTTCTTTAATGTACATCTTTGTACCCAGTCCCTGCTTCTCTCTGCTGAGAACTGTTTCCCTGGGCTGCTGTTGTGGAAAAGGCCACTATTGGGCTCTCCATGGAAATCTGAGATGCAACAGAACCAATTTCTGCATCTTATATTAATCTGGCCTAGGGGTGTGTGGGAGGGCTGCCCACGTGAGGCCCATACTAGCTCCCCATCCCTGGTCTTCTCATGGCACTTGTGGGATTGCTCTCTTCCCCAGGGGCAGGCAGCCCTGCTCTCCAGGAAAATCAATCCCTCTGAGCACCTGCTAGGCATCCCACCAGACAGGTATCTACTCTTTCCAAGTGTCTACTGCTCTCAAGGATCTTGGCTTTTGGCACAAATGTGTGAAATGGCCCCACCAAGATTTGCCTGAGGCTGTTCCCCTGCCATACCTCTTAAAGAGAGGTGAACTGTCCTTTTGAGATGCCTTTCTTGATGTTTAAGTTGGACTTAGACATCTAACTTTTAATTGTCTAAGACAGGACAGATGAATACAGCCCTTAGGTAAGTAAATATTACTAAAATTACTGGATGCTTGTTGTGCATTCCTCTGAGAATGGGTTTATTTGTTTAAAGGCATGCCCAGTAAGCCTTAAACTGAGATTGCACACACTGTCATCTTTTATCGCTGGGAAGTTGTAGAAAAATCTCAACTTCACCTGCACTGTACTTCAGTGCTCTCATGTGTGAGGTGGGAATGGCCATGTTTTGCTTAATGGACAGGGATGCTGTAAAAATGAAGGGCTTAGCTTTCTTGTCAAGCTACTGAATAATTAAGTAGGTCTTTAAAAAAAAGTACTAACGCTGCAGATGAGAAACTGGACTCATTTATATGAACTGCAATGCTAATCTGTTTTTTATTCCTTTCCCATGCAATTCCTTTGGGAAATTAATAGATTTGATTCTTTGTCTGTTTCATTTACCTAAGTAAATTACAACAACATCGGTCTTACCAGCATTGGAGTTTTTTGCTGGCAATCAAATGTGGTCTGAATTTATCAACTAATCTTAATATACTGCAGATGAGGAATTGCTCTTGGCATGCTGGTCAGGATCTGCCCAAAACAATGCTCCCACAATCCGAGTAAATTGAAAATATTACAAATGGTGAGGCAGGCAGGAGGAGACAATAACAGCTGTTCTCAGTGTCAAGTGTCTTAAAACAGACAGTTGTTCCAAGCAGACCTGGAGACTAAAGACCTGAGCCAAAATCCCTCAAAATCAATGGAAAGATTCCCATCAGTGTCAATGGGCTTCAGATCAGTTTTTACATTAGACTGGGCACACGTCCATTCAGGACTGAATTTACTTGATCACTGGAGTCCCAGTCTGCCCATGTCCCAGGCCTAGAGATTCTGAAGATATTTGGTGAAAATGCTTCAGTGTGCCTCACTTTGCACTCCTATCTATCTGGGACCACCCATGCTTTTACTAGAGCACATGGTGCATCCTGCAGTGTGTGTACGTTAGCAGCATTTCCAGACTTGGCTGCTTGTATCTTGTGCTTTTGTAACTTGTTACTCATCCATCCTGCTGTGCAGCAACTAGGAGGTTGTATTACCTCCCTTAGCCTTTTATTTCCCCCCCCTCACTGCTGTTCTGGTGTAGGACTTGGGGTTGCATAGAAGAACAAAAGGTCACCTCCTTTTCTGCAGCAAACTGCCTTATATTGATGCCTGTACTGGTGCATAACAAGAAAGGAGTTAAGAGTTAGCCCTGGAACTTGTTTTTCTGATTTTTGCATTCTGTTAAAATTATTGCAAAGAAACCCAAAGAACCCACTAGAAAAACTATGCCTCTGTGTGCAATCTGTGCATGAAGTGGGATGTGAACTCAAAACTGTCTTGGTCGTGCCCTGCTGACTTCCCACAAACTAACATCAGGGCAAACAACATAGTATGAACCAGAAGGGAGAAATCCTGTGTTACCAATAGGACATGTGATCCTGATCTGTTTATACTGTGCAGCTTGTCATAGCCTTATTGTCTAATGAAATATAGCAGTATTGCAGCTCTCCATCAAACTGAATAAGCAGAACTTGCTATTAATATTTAAACGATCACAACCAACTAGGAACATGCTTTCTTTGGTGCCCATGCTGTTTCAGAGCATCCGGGACACTAAGAGATTATAGAGATGCAGAGGAGAGGATAAGAGTCTAGTAAGAACTTTGGTTTTCCTAGTTTTACAGTTGGGTGAATATAGGTGAATTAGCTGTGTGTGAATAGCTACCCTTGCAGGTCTTGTGTATTCACATCAGAAGTTCCCTGGGACAGCTTTCTCCCCTGCTTTCCATACGAGTGAGCACAATGGTACTGCCCGAACAAACAACTTTTTTTAAAAATAATGCTACAGATGGCACACATAATGCATTTCTCTTCAGGATGCTAGGATGTTTCAAAATTTTCCCTGCAATCATCTGCAATAAAGTCTATTTCATATCACTTCAAACTCTACTCAGTACCTAAGATACATTATATCATATTGCAAAAAGATGGCAACCCGTCACCCCGCAAAACTGAATAGAGTCATGCTGTCCATGTAATTGTTCCTATTCTTCCCTTTACTTCTTGGGGGAGTGATAGGGAGGAAATCCTAATTTCCTGGCTGATGATACCTTTCATTTATCTTTAAATTACATCTTAAAAGCCAGAGTTACTGTAGATGATGGAAATGAAGAGAAAGGGCACTTTTCCAATTTAAAAATGCTATTACCTATCCACATGTACAATATCTTTCCCTGCAGGTTATAAATCGTATACCTGCTCTGAAAGTTTTTATTTCCTGTTATGTTCTTCACTCCAAGCAGAACATTATTAGAGAAATGAGGCAGTAGTATATACATTTGACAACAATAAGATGACTGATGTTAGCTGGATGGCACCATGATGGAGGATTGCCGCTCATCTCTAGAGCTGCCCAGGAGTGGTTTGTCACACACAAGTGTGACAAGTTTGTCACACACACACACATTTCTGCAAAAACACAGGTAAAAGGAATTCTGTTTTGGGGATGCTGCTTCAGCATTTGCATTGTGAAATAAAGCAGCAATGGGGTTCGTTCACGTCTGCTAGAACAGTGTTGCGAAGAGTGCCGTAGATGCCCCTGTGTCATTGTGGTTGTTCACTTACTGTCATCATGCCATCAAGGAGGCCAGTCTCTGGTTTCGGTGGCGCCTGCAGACGCTCCATTGACCATTTCTCAATGACCGACGAAACTTGTGGGTTCTCGACATTCAGCAGGCGAAACCCTGTCATATTTACTCCGCTGTATCTGTAGGGTTCCAGGTCTAATGCAAATAGATCCTAAATCACCATTAAGAAAACAAAACAAAACCAGATGTAGCATTTTTAAAGCAAAATGTTGAGAAAGTACAATTAGGTTAAAAATCGTATCTGATTTTCAATCCAAAACTCACATGCTGGGTTTTTCCCCTGTGAACGCTCTGCTTGCCCTCAAAGCCTAGTCATGACTGCTTCAGTTATAAATCTGAATAAACCAAAGCTGTGTGAAACTTATGACAAACTACATATCTTCTTTTTGGAACATAAAAATCAGTTCCCCATAACAATACTATTTTGCAAGCAACCTGCACAGCAGTATCTAATTTTAATTTATAGCAGTCCTCTAACAGTGTAACAGCTCTGACAAACCAACATGAGGAATTAACTGAGCAACGTCAAGCTTATTTCTCAACTCAGAGAAGGAAAATTCCAAGAGATGTTGAGAGCAATACATTTTTACTACTTATGAATGCCATTTTTCTCCTGCCTTACCTCCTTCAGGTGACTTGCTGCCAGTATATCTAATGGACAGGTCAGGCCAGTACGCAGTAAGTCCATGTGTTTCAGTGCTCAGCGTTTACAGGGCAGGAAAATAATGGGCATTCTAAGTGATATAATTGTGTGGCACACTCCACAGCCGTATTTATCAGGCAGTGGAAATATGATAACTGCTTCTCAAAGCCTGAAGGCTGCTTTTCAAAGCAACTTTTTGATGATCGCAGCAGGGCAGGAAACCAACAAATGTGTGGGTCGTGGTTTAATACCACAGTAAGCATCAAAATGTCAACATTTACAATACCACAACACCAAGATATCACAAGTACTGTTTACTGCTTGTTCTAACACATGTTCTATAATATCACATGCATACTGTTGGCAGCAGCTACCATTTTATGTTCAATTGTTTGTTGTATTGTTTATTGTATAAAACTGTAAATTCCACAGTTAATCCTAAATTTTCACATTTTTCTGCATGTTAAAATGGCCTTGAAGAGAACTAATTTAAGCTAGTACTTCAAGTTCCAGCTAGAGAGTCTTTTCTGACTAATGAATTGACTATTGGATTCAAAACAATTTTTCACTTCCACATAAAATTTTATATGGAAAGAAAATAAAGAATAAACTGAGGCAGATGATATAATCAAGCCCTCTAGAACTGTTCTAGCAATATTGGTTCTTTTCTGTCTTTCTAGTCTACAATGCAAATGGAACAAGCATATAAGTTATATTTATATATAGTAGATAAGTTAAAATATAGGAAAAATATGCTGAAATAAGAATTTATAGATTTGTACCATAAAAGAAAATGTAGGGATTTTGTCTTATCATAGAATATCCCAAGTGATTTTATATATATGTGGTTTTATGTTTTTATAAATTAAACATTTTAGCGATGAACTGCACTGCCTGCAGTGCTCGTTGGCTCCATGGCAAAGCTGTTCATCAATTATTGTGTTCCACTCTGATCCACTTGTACCAATGGCTCCTCCTTAAACACAACGCTGTAATTAATTTTCATTGTATTAAAGTATTAACCAGCCTCACAGATACTGCAAAACACCCTCTTTACAATATTGTGAGTCCTGATATTACAGAGGAGTGTTAGTACTCATTCTCCAGGGGTTTCCTTGAACAAGGGCAACAAAGATCTCCTAGAAAAAGTGGACATTTTTAGCCGTCTTTTCTGCAACAGAGAAAATTCACCCCTAAATCTTTAGTGTTCCTTACCAGTGTTGTAAAAAAGTAGTGATAGTATTCGGTCATCATTCCCATGGAGAGAATCTGTTGAAAGAGATTGAAAAGTGAATGTACTTTACTCTGGATGCTTTCAGTGTACTGTCTGAAAAGCATGGGTTAATCCAGAACAATACATTACAAGTCATGAAAACTTGATTACAATAAAACCTACATTTTTCTTCAGGAGTAAAAAATATCCTACTGTGTTTAAATTTTGTTTTTATCACCTCTACTCAGGAAAGAGATTAAAGATTTCTAGGACAAGAAAACTTCTAGGACAAGAAAAATTACTAGCGATAACGAGAAGCTGATTTTTTAAAAGTGAAATTCTTTAGTCTGCACTTCATAAGTGTTAAAAAGGAATTTACTAGCAGACAACAGAATTTGTAGGGAAAAGTGCTTCGGTGTAGATTTTTTTATTTTGCATTACCCTGTGAGAACAAGACACTTGGTGAGTGCTCACTGAAGTAAACAAGAAAAACAAAAAGAAGAAAGCTTTTATAAATGCCTTTTGTTCCACCTGGGGAATGCAGATCTGCAGGAGGTTGTCAAAACAATGGGTACGAAAGGATTTCTGGTCTGGATTAATTTTTCAGAGTCAGACCTTTCAAAAGTCTGCAAGGTAAGGATGGTATTTAAATACATGCTGGCTGCCCGCCTCAGGTGGAAGAGGATGAAGTTTTACTTCCCAGCCCTTACATTGCAGGAAACTTCTAGAGGGATGTGTTTTTTTCCTTCAGCCCCTCTCCGAAAATCATTGGGAATGCTTATATAAAACACCCCTGATGGTGTATAACAGGATGCTCTACAATTTCAGCCTAGCATCACCTACGCTTGTTACCACATCTACACACGCTATTACCATGAGGAGGAATTATGAGCTAGGAAACTACTGAAGAATTTATTATCATGACAGTAACACAGACAAAGGTTATATGTTACTCAGTCTTGATCACAGTAATGCAAGCATCTGCTATTAATAGTGTTTTAGGACTCTTTTAGGAGTGCCTGAACAGCTGCTTGAAAAACAGGGAAAAATAGTGTGATTTGGCTTGCTAAAATTCTCTATCATGGCAAAAGCCTCTGAAAATCATAGTATCATAGAATAGTTTGGCTTGGAAGGGACCTGTAAAGGTCATCTAGTCACCTCCCCTGCAATGAGCAGGGTCATATTCAACTAGATCAGGTCTGTCAGAGCTCCGTCCAACATGACCTTGAATGTTTCCAGGGATGCGGCACCAACTACCTTTCCGGACAACCTGTTCCAGTGTTTCACCACCCTTGTTGTAAAAACTTTCATCCTTATATCTTCTTATAAGCCCCCTTTAAGTATTGAAAGGTCAGAAAAGATCTCCGTGGACCTTCTCTTCTGCAGGCTGA
>VXAK01009334.1:0-20705 GCA_013399435.1 Arenaria interpres
GGAACACCCACTGGAATTTAGATGCATCTCTCTTCATTCTTTAAGAGGATTTTGTTAATTGGGTCCCATTCAGCATGCAATACCATCTTTTTAAAGTCCTGGTGACTGTACAGGATCCATTGAAAAGGACAACAACAAAATCAATGAGATATGGAAAACTGGAAGTATATCCAGCACAAAGTTCATACATGCCTTGAAAAAAAACAAAACAAAAAAACACAAAACACTTGTCTTAAGGTGATTCAGGCCCAGCAGGCGAAACTATGCCAGTGCCGACTATATTTATAGATAATACAAATAATTAAAATTACTCACTGGAGCAGCAACATGCAACCTTCCTTTGTTGCAGATGAGTACCCTAACCACTGAATTGCAGAGCTAATTTTTCACTTTGCTTCTGTCCCAATGAATTAAGTAGCTATGCAGGCCGGAGCAGCTGCAACAGGTAAATACAGGAGTTACACACTGCAAAGTAAATAACCTCAAAACAGCCAACTCTCCTCAGTCATCTGCTGCGTTTTCAGACACTAACCAAAAATCCCACAGAAATGGCTACTATACATGAGCTGAAAGGCTATGCAGCTGTTCTACAGAAAATCTGTAGCATTCTGTATTGTGACCCGCTACGCAAATGCATTTTAAATGCACTTTGAGGGTGAATACAAAATATTCTCTTCTGGAACTCCAGGATCAGCAGATCTCTAGCACAGCACTCCTCTAATCTGCACAGACCTAAGTCCAATGCAATGCTTAATGCAATCTGAGATTCCATCTCTTAATGCAAGCTGAGATTCACAGATTTATTAAAAACTGACGATACTTGTATCAATAGCTTTTAAGACTCAAAGTACAGTTACCTAGGCCTGCGGATGACCTGTTTTGTATTAGTAAAGGTCTGTTTCATTGCCACTGTTAAAATCACTATATCACCTACTTCATAATGAGACAGACACACCTTTCTGCTTCATTCCAGAAAAAGAACAGAAAAAAAGTAGATAATCACTTCCTATTTTGCATGCGAGCAAACTGCCACATGATAACCAAAGGGGTGAAATGCAGGTTTCACATTCTGCGTACAGAATCTACTGTACATTGCACATTTCTACCTCTCTGGCAGGAGGGAAGTAGAATCTGAGCAGTAAGCCTGCTTTCATTTACTTCAGGATAAAAGCAATCGCCTCTAAGTAGTTGATAGGCTGGAAACTCAAATATTAGCTTATTGCTCAATAACCTGCTTGTGTTCCCAGACCTTACTCAACACCCTTGAGCTACATTAGACAAAGTGGCTGTAAAGGTTTCACAGAGTAGGGAACTTCTGAGGGCTCTTACTTTAGTGGGCATAATATATACATTGGGGCACAGCTCCAGACACATCAGTGTAGGTATCGAAATATTTGACATCTAAGTGTCCAAGCTTTCCTTACAGTCAAAGGTGACACAGGGCTCAGTTCAGTTTAGTCTAACCATAGGTTTCTAGTGACACTTGACATGCCCTAAGGTGTCTAGCAATGACTTCAGATTTTTGTCAGCAGGAGAAAAATTCTCCTCCCAGGTTTATGTTTGCTGTTCAGTTTTTGGGTTTTTTGGTTTGTTTTGGTTTTTGGTTTTTTTCCTGCAGATTTCCTGGTTTAATTTTCACTTTATTATTCATCGTCTACTTTTTAAAGTACAGGTGTAGTTATCTACAGAAAAAAAAAGTATTTGGTTTGTTAGATTTTGTAATAATGTATTCTAATCTTAATTTGATTAATTCCAATTTGATGCAATTCTACCCTCCCTCACTTTTCCTATTTGCTGTTTTTACAAGATGGTTTTCTAATTAAAAGTGTCACTTAAAATGCAATTAAATTTACCTGGTTTAGATGTGAAAGCATCTATCTTTAAAAATTCCACCTAAACCCATACAATTTTAGTTCACTTTTGCTGGGAAAGAAAATTTGGTTTACCTCTCACAAACCCTTTGAAAATGCAGTAGATGATTCCATTTCTCCTAAGCAGTATGCCAGGTTCACTGAGATGCAATTTGAAAAAAAAAAAGGGTCTAAAAATAAGACTTTCTATTATAAAAACTGCAAGATTCCTTGAATTTCCCACATGGAATATGTAGTTCATAATAGTGTAATTACTAAGTATCTATTCAAATGACAGTGTACAGATTTAGTAGCTCTATACACAAGAGTTCCACTGTAAGAATAATAAATAATGAAATCATATTTCATGAACAAAGTTTTGCACAAATTCATGTTCTTTTAATATTGAAATAGAGTATTCTAAATTTAAATTCATCTGCAAGCATTTTGTGGCTGAAGCAGTCCCTCCTGTTACATTATATTACAGAAATGTGTTATCTTATTGGAAAGAAATTCACAAACCATTTTTTGTCAGATCACAGCATCCATAGATTAAGCTTAAAACTAGTTCAAACATTCAATTCCTTTAACCCTTCTTTGTAATCATATTTTAAGCCTGTTGTAGGGCTGAGAAAAGCCTGTTGAGCAGCCTAGTCTAACCCCTGGCCCCAAAGCAGAATCAGTCATATCTGCAACATCTGGCAGCTGCTGTCTTGTCAGCTTGTTTCTAAGACCTCTGGACATGGAAACCCCCCAAAAGTTTCATCAAAAGCATTTTAGTGTTGTCATTGGAAAATATTTCCTCATATTGAGCCTGCATTTCCTTTGCTACAGTATGAAACCACTTTTTTTAATCCATTACATGAGAGAGTTCAGATAACTACTTTCTTCTACACAGTCATGACCTATGTTTTTGAAGGAATAGAGCAATTCTTCCCTAGGTTTCTCATTTTAAAGGAACTAGGGTTGTTCATTTTTTTTAAATTACAGGTTTACATTTCAGAGCATATTTTTGCTCTCATTTTTCCAACTGGTCCATGTTCTTCTTCAAGTAAACTACCCGAAACTGAACACCAGTCCTCCATTTTATCAGTGCAGAATAGAAAAGTTTCAGTCCACAAACCTTCTCTGTTGTTCTCCTGTTTAAGAATCCTTCAACGAGAGCTGCCTGTCTCATAAGAGCATGAAACTGCTCGCTTCTGTCAGCTTTTGATCCATTGTTACTCCCAGAACTTCGCCTACAGAACAGATCCATTCCAAGTTACCCTCATCCTGCTATGTCTTCCACTATTTCTCCCCAATTAAATATAGCACCTTGCATTTGTTTCTGTGGAACAACAAGATTTTAGACTTTGTCTCCAACTTGTCAAGATTCTTCTGAGTTCTGTCTTTCAACAAGAGTTGACTTGCTAATGTTTTTTTCATTTTCTTAACAGAGAGAATAAAAATACTAGTGAAAACTTTTCCATATGTACTTAGAAATCTTGGAAATCTAAAAGGCTGCATAAAACATATAGACTTAGTCATCTATCTTTGAAACAACACTAAATATTCATTCTAAACTACCAACTTTATACTGCCTTCTTCTGTTGGAGTTCAGTCTTCTTTCAAACTCCTACATTTTGCCAGCAAATCAGTTTCCCAGAATTCTCAGAGTAAGCAGGAAGCAGGCATCCACAGTTCTGTGAAAATGCAAACTTTTTATAGCCACTGCTCCCAAGGGAATGATGCTTTAAATTTGTATTTCACAGTTTTTTTCTAATGTATAAGCACTACATAAAGTATAAAAATTCTAAATTAGCATACATCTACACTGATCACTGTGATACACAGACATAAACCAAAATAGTATTTAGAAGGTTACTAACAAAAATATGATTATGAAAAAAAAATTAGTATTCAACAAATAACTGAGTCTGAAACTTTGGCGAGTCATAGTCTGAAACTATGTCAACTTAATTGTAAATCAGGTATTATTACAATTAGGAGAAATAATTAAGTGATAGTAAATAACAGTAGTCTGAGACAAGAATCCACGAGCACAAGTGCATACTAAAAAAGTACAATTTAAGAAGAGACTGATGTGGTGAAAACTGTTATTACAAAAGCCCATTAAATCCCTGCGTATATACACTCCAAGAATGCCTCTAGCACAGCATATGTGTATGCAAGTAAGTATTTAAAAGATAAGAATGAGATACAATGGAAAAAAATCTCTAAAGAATTATAAAAGACTTGCTTGTAATACAGAAATAAAACTCAGGATTAATAATGAAATTTTAAGTATTAATTTAAATCTCCAGATTTCTGCACTTAGAACAGCCCCTTAATGCTATGTTTTATGTATATATAGACATAGTGGGTCCAATTCTAAATTATATTTAAGCATACTGTTTATCCTGCTTTTGTATTATAAAGGAATCCAAATACTATCTCAATAGATGATTTCTGAAGTTAATAAGGTTTGTATAACAGCTTTGCTCCTTAAACCAACCGGTGGGTATAATCATTTTCCCACATCATTAGAATTCCCTACCTCTTCAGCCCACACAATCACAGCTGCGGGAAAGGTCTGCACAGCAACAGAGAATGAAGAGCATTAACTGGTGAACCAGAGACATTTTTGAGACCCTCATCCCACAGTACAACAACAGAGTGACAATCAGGTTGCTCAGCCTGTCCGCTTTTATGACTTTAAATAGATTCATTTGGTTTCATCTGATTAATAGAAATTGGGCTTCACAGGTATTTGGATTTTAGTTTATTTATATCACACTTAAAATACAGAGGATTATGATGCAGAGAAAAAGAAAAATGTTGGAACTTCAAAGTAGTTCTTCCCATTGTAAATAACACAGAGGGCAATGTATCATTTGAAACCATGACTGATATATACAGCAGCTCTTGCTAAAAGCACTTTTCGATCTTCAAATCATTCTTCAGAAAACTTCACAAATGGAAAACAATTGAATCAGTGTCAAGGCAGATTTAGTTTTACAAGGATGAACAAGTAATTCCATTATTTCTTTTGGGTTACCATGCTACCACAGAAAGCAGCAGAAGACTTCAACACGTTTTCTAGTTCACACAATTTATTTCAGCTACTGACTACAACTTTATCATATTTAAATGTAGTAATTGTACCGTGACCTCAAACAATATGATATAACATTTAACTTCACTTAATTCTGGTCTAGGTTACAGTGGACATTGAAATATTGTGTAGTAATAATTTCATAGAAGAACATGAAACTGCATCAGGAAAACCCGACTCAATATACTCCAGAACTTACATCACAAAGGCATTAGAGTTCTCCTACATAGTAGTAAAAGGGTCAGAAAATGCTATATTGTAAAAAGCAGCTTATTACCTCTTTCTTATGAGAAGCATACTCGCCAAGTCCACTGTTTTGGTGACAGGTTGCCACATTCATAAATGACTCACAGTTCTGTATTTTTAAATCAATTGTACAGTACTAGAGTTGCCAAATATAGTAGCACAAAGAAAAGTGCTTTCAGACTGTACAACTGAATAATTATCTCTAAACTTCCCATTCAACCAGACAAGCTCTGATCTTGTTCTGTCATAAATTGCCATTTTTTAAAGGGCCATGAGCTCTTGGTGTGGAAAAATAGTGAAGTGACACAAGATCTACTATTCTGTCACACAGAGCTCCATCCCACTCCAAATCACCAGATTCTTAGATGACTACTCAATTCCTCACCAAGTTATTACAAACTGTAGGAATTTTTGGTTTTCCCTACACAAAAATTGGCACTGCATTGTGACTATACAAGGGTTGACACTGATGACACTTGTTTCTCTTCTGTTTGGACATAAAGACAAGGATCAGTGTGACCTTCGGGTAACATCTAAGAACTCTGCAAAAGGAGAGTGTGTACATATAGGTCTACAGTATATAAAATAAAGGTTGAAAAAACATTTAGTTTTGTGGTTACTATTAGAACAGAGATTTTATGGCAATCCCTGTACAGCATTCACAATCTTTTCCTCAGTTATTAAGATAATAAATACTAAAAATGCAGATGTATAAGAATACTATCCTATCAAATTAACTGTCTTAAAGCATGATTATCTTACAGCTTAAATTCCCTAGTCACCCTTCCCAAGGGAAGAATGATTTCTTGCTCTCCATAATGTCTCCCACTTACCAGATTAGTACCTTACTTAGCTTCACTCTCACCTATCCTTCTGTTCCCTTACCACTCCTCAAAAGGTATTAAGGAGTGTTAAGGTATAAAGTTGAAACAAGATTCACAGTGAAAAAGAAAATACACACTCTGAAATACCCTGAAATGTAAGGAAAACACTGCAACAGTACTTGCTAGAAAGTAGTACACAAGTGGACTGATTTGCACCATATAGCTTGACATGTCCTAAGAAACATGGAATTTTTGCAACATTTGAAAATTGTCAATAGAGTTATTGTCAACAGGCAGTATTTACCACAATATAGAACCACAGGTTTTTAACAAACATCAGAAGGTGGCAAAGATAGGTCAATATATGTCTATATTCACTCTCATATAAGGATACATACGAGTGTCTGTTAACAGACAGACAGTTAACTGACAGACAGGCAGACAGATACCTCATTTCGTGAACAAAGTCAGCCATCCTAAAGTATTAGTCTAGGATCTAGGATCTCTAGACTGTATTTAATACAGAGAGAAAATACACCTCTCAAGACCTTCAAAGGCAGATACAGATTACTTAGTTTAGCTGCCCACCTCTCTCTACCGAGTATGTAAGAAACTGAGAGACAACATCACCTATTTGTTCTGTTTGGATCCAGTTCGCCTCTTTTAGGCTAAGGTATCCAAGCTCAGACTTTGAAAAGAGGCAGGTGGCAACCGTGGCAAAGCCCATGACACCTGCTCCCCTCTGGATACACCACAACAAGCCCCTTCACGCGTTCTGTGTAACTGCTGAGATGCCTGTCCAGTTGCCGAAGCAGCAGAAGAGGCAATGGCACTCCTAGGTGCACGGCCCAGCCTCCGCTATACATGAAGGGAATGCCTAAAGAATTGCTGGTGAATGCCAAGACAGAGACCCTGTCATACAGTAATTCAGACTGGAAAGGACATTTGGGAAGTCACTAGTGCAAACTCCTGCTCAAAGCAGGGTCAAAACTGAATTCAGACCAGGTATAATGTCTTATTATGTTCCTAGAGTTCAAAATCCAAAATTTTCAAGCAGGCCTGAAACCATCTGTCTGCAGGGAGAAAGTATCATCACTAGGCTACCGAGGCAGGCTCCTTTCTTGGTGTCAGTGCCTCCAGAATTCCTTTCTACACTCTAAAACAGCATTAGTGGAAGAGTGAGAATTGCGTATGCCCCACCTTAGACTCTGAATTGGTGTTTAGGGCACTCTCCTGGACTGGCAGGCAACACAATTTGAATCTTTACAAGCCGAGAAGGGTCTAGAACACGCACCCTGAATACTTGCTCAAGATTGCACCTGAGGGAAGCACAACCATTTCTCCTCAAAAGTACATGCATATCCCTGCCTTTCAGGGAGAACTCACCTAGAGAGAAGACATACACCACAAGCACTCTGAAAACACCCCTCTGACTGAGCTCATCAGGACATAAAAGCAACAGAATTGTAGTTTCTGGATCCTGATTTCACATAAGTGC
Organism: Arenaria interpres; assembly: GCA_013399435.1. Classification (NCBI taxonomy): domain Eukaryota; kingdom Metazoa; phylum Chordata; class Aves; order Charadriiformes; family Scolopacidae; genus Arenaria; species Arenaria interpres. Next base: position 7,513 of record VXAK01009334.1, read on the forward strand.
CCTTAAATGTTACTTAAATCCCGTTCTTATGAAGATTGGATAATCCTGGGATTGCACAAATATGTTACCTAAATACCTAAGGGATTTTTTGTGCATTGTTGCTTTATTTTTTTCCAGGGGTGGAAGAAAGGAGGTGGTGTTAAAACACCAAAGAAAAGAGGACAGCCCTCACTTAAGTAAAGTAGAGTTGGTTACTGAGTTCTACAGAATCTACAGCCCTAGATCAGCAAAGCAGTACAACATATTATACTATTATGGTGCAAAAAAGAGAACTAATATACAGAAGTTGGAAGAAGAACAAAGGCAGAAGAGAGGGAGGGAGAGATTTCTTCACACATTTTACCAATGATTTCCTGATCATGACACCCGTTGACAGCTGTGTTAGGCAGGCTAAGAGTTTCATTCCCAGAAAGCAGAGAGCAACTACAACTTGTTTTTAGCATTAGATTTCAAAAAAAAGAAGGCCTTAGGACCCCAGAGTCAACTTTGCTGCCCATTTTATGACCCTAGGCAGTTGGTTTAGTTCTGCTAATTTTTTTTTAGGAACTTGAACGCTTACCAAACTAGATCCCAAAAATGAACCTGAAAAGCAAACTATCCAAATATTTCTATTAATAAAAAGACACAGAACATGGCAGGCAGAAATACTAGAGTAATAAAATCTCTCTTTTGTAGCACTCCAGGCAATATTTTTGCATTTTAGTATCATGCAAATGAAAGAGGTTCAAGAGAAACGCTAAGTTACTGGTTTACAATTCAAATCAAAGCATCTTACTAAAATGGTTTCTTACTTTTTCTCAAATATCTATTTTTAACAGTCACAAATTCCAAAAGCAATTCTAATTACCTGCATGATTTAATACTCCTTTGAAAGCACAAAAGCATAGGGAGAAACTAAAAATTAACAGATAACCTTTATTACATGCACAAACTAATCAAAGATGAAGATCAAGAAAAGTATGAACAAATTTGGAAACAAAAAGCAGAAAGCCTTACCTTGAAAAGCAGCTGCATTACGAGATATTAAGAATTTTAACATAGCGCTTGATGTTTGAAGCACTTGCTGTATATCTTGCTTTGCTGCAGTCTGATATCTTTCTTCCATCTTTTTGGTACAACATGTTGGATTTTTAGAAGTACAAACCTGGAGATCAACCCCTAGAGAAAGAGATAATTACATTGATTACTACAAAACAGAAGTACGCAATACACAAATACCTAGAAAACAGCTTTTGTTAAACAAAAAATAGAAGGGGACACTAACTAAAATTATGTAGGGAGAAAATTACAGAATCAGCCCAACTAGAACTTAATCTATTTTTGGATGTTAAGAACAATAAAAAGAGTTTCTACAAATACATTAGTAATAAAAGGAGGACTAAGGCAAATCTCTATCCTTTATTAGATGAAGGCAGTAGCATGGTGACAAAGGATGAGGAGAAGGCTGAGGTACTTGATGGTGCCTTTGCCTCAGTCTTTAGTAGTAGAGTTGGTTATTCCCTGAGTACCCAGACTCCTGAACTAGTAAACAGGGGCAGGGAACAGAGTGAAGTCCCCGTAACCCAAAGAGAGATAGTGAGGGACCTGCTCCAACACCTGGACGTATACAAGTCTATGGGGCCAGATGGGATCTACCCAAGGGTGCTGGTAGAAGTGCTCACCAAGTCACTTTCCATCATTTACCAGCAGTCCTGGCAAACCAGGGAGGCCCCAGTTGAAAGGCATCAAGCAAAGATAATGCCCATCCACGAGAAGGGCTGGAACGATGACCTGGGGAACTACAGGCCTGACAGTCTGACCTCAGTGTCTGGAAAGATCATGGAACAGATCATCCCAAGTGTCATTATGTGGCACATGAAGGACAACCAGGCAATCAGGCCCAGTCAACATGGGTTCATGAAAGGCAGGTTCTGCTTGACAAACCTGATCTCCTTCTATAACAGTGACCTGCTTGGTGGATGAAGGAAAGGCTGTGGATGTTGTTTACTTGGACTACAGTAAGGCCTTTAACACCATTTCCCACAGCATTCTCCTGGATAAAGTGGCTGCTCGTGGCTTGGATGGAAGTACTCTCTGCTGGGTAAAAAAGCGGCTGGAAGGCTGGGCCCAGAGAGTGGTGGTGAACAGGGTTAAATACAGCTGGCAGCTGGTCATGAGTGGTGTCCCACAGGGCTCAGTATTGGGGCCAGTTCTCTTAAATATCTTTGTCAACAATCTGGACAAGGGGATCGAGTGCACCCTCAGTAAGTTTGCAGAAGACACCAAGTTGGGTGGGAGTGTCAACCTGATGGAGGGTAGAGAGGCTTTGCAGAGGGATCTGGACAGGCTGGATCGATGGGCTGAGGCCAGTGGTCTGGGGTTCAACAAAGCCAAGTGCTGGGTCCTGTACTAGGGTTTACAACAACTCCATGCAGTATTACAAGCTTGTGGAAGAGCGGCTGGAGAGCTGCCTGGCAGAGAAGGACCTGGTGGTGTTGGTTGACAGCTGGCTTAACATGAGCCAGCAGTGTGCCCAGGTGGCCAAGAAGGCCAACAGCATCCTGGCCTGTATCAGGAACAGTGTGGAGAGTAGGACTAGGGAACTGATTGTCCCCCTGTACTCAGCACTGGTGAGGCCCCATCTTGAGTACTGTGTACAGTTCTGGGCTCCTCTCTACAAGGACATTGAGCTGCTGGAGCGTGTCCAGAAAAAGGCAATGAAGCTGGTGAAGGGCCGGGAGCACAAGTCTTATGGAGGAGCAGCTGAGGGAAGTGGGGTGGTTTAGCCTGGAGAAAAGCAGGCTGAACAGAGACCGTATGGCTCTCTACAACAGTGTTGCTCAAGAATTGATACAGTTCCATAATTATGAAGACAAAAGTTTGACTCCATGCACAGACAAGAATAGTTTACTGCCCATGGTAAAAATGTGTGCCTTGAAATAAATCCATTTCACAGACATAAGCAGCAGTACATACCATTATATTAAAGGAAAAGCAGGAGATACTTTAAGAAATCCTACTACTACACACAATTCACAAACCTGAGATTACCTTCATGGTAGCATGCAACATTAAGAACGTAACCCCTGGATGTGAAAATGAACTAAGGCAAGTGAAATCCCTGTAAATCTATTTGAAGTGGTTTCCAGTAGCAGTTTAACACACAGTGATTAGTACACCCACAAACCATAGTCCAGGAAGTTGAACACCTTCATTATCACAACCAAAAGTTCAAACTCTATTCTACTGCAGGTATCAGTCACTGAACCACAAGTATTAAGAATCCTAAGTGTTATACTATTGCTACAAGATATCTTTTCCCTCATACAGCTTGATGTTTTTGGAGACTATTTATCCTCATAATTTATCTAAAAATAGAATTTCCATGTTCTTCAGTATGTATATTTTCACAATTTACAAACTAAATAATTTGTCCTGACTGGCTGCCTTTGCAAAAGTCTTGCCACGTGAAAACTTTAATATTCCATCCTCCGACATTCAAATTCAGACAAAGAATTAAACTAAAGCTGCAAAATTAAGGTGGTCTATTAAATTACCTATTTATTAGCTACTCTAGTATTTCTGTTATTCATCCCAAAGAACGTGCATAGTGTCAGAGCCAGCCTTTAACAAAGTTGCTTGCCTCCAAGCAACACTGAGTGTCTTAAAATAATTTTTATTACGAGTATTAAAAATACAGTTCACAAGTGCTCTACAACCTCTGAATTTATATAGTATCTTATACAGCTTTCCTCTCCTCCATCTCCACTGCATGACCCATGTTTCCCCAAGCCAGATTTCAATCCTTTGATGACACTGACTCCAACCTCCCAGTCCATACCAGCTCTCCAAACTGAGGCCTCAGAACTGCTGACCATCCTTACCTTCCTGCAGATTCCCACATTCCCAGTCCCAGACACCATGACCCCAGCCCCAAAATATTGAAGACTCCTCTCATCTCACTTTTCCTCACAAAATAATGCCATGCCCTACGATAGTCCAAATCACAGGCCAGGATAAAACAAAGCAGACGCAGAAACTGCTACATCACATAAGAGCAATATAATGCAGATTTGTCGCTCTGGGTGCAGGTCTCTCTGCAGAGGGCAATTGCTGCAGTGCAGCTAAAAGTAGTAAGTGGGAAGGTGCAGCACCAAGTCAACAGGATCCGAAGCAACCACTTCAGATGCCTGTGCTTAAGGCTGGCCACATCCTAGAATTCCAAAACAGGCAAAGCTGGAACTTGAACTACATGAAAGTTTGTTTCTCTGCAACCTACAGCTGTAGCTCTTAGGACACTGGTATAAAAATTACATCTTTTTATCAGGGCAGTGGTGATGGCTTAAGTAAAATTCGGTTCTGGAAAGAGACAGCAGATTACTCAAGAGAATGGGTCAGGAGAGCAGATTAGCAAGGCATGACTCAAATCAATAAATGTAAGGATTAAAGCTATGGTAATAGTAGCCATTCCAGAGGCAAGTTATGCAGCATGTATATAAAACACATATAAGTTCAGGTGTAATTACTCTAAGGGAAAACACGTCTACGTTGACATTGTTTAAGGAACTAAAACACTGCAAGTTTCTATTATCCTTTTAAATCCTCTTGCTCGTGATTAGATACATTTGCTGTCACACTGAATACTAATTAATTTAAATATTAGCAACACTAAGTGAAATTTTTATTTTTTTTTAAAACAGCAAGCAAAAAAATGGACTAATATAGCACCCACCTACAAACAAATTAAAGAAATTATAACTAAGCCTCCAGCAATATTTACTCATCATACCAGAAAGGTGTATCCACAGGTATGACATGCAGTTCTCTCTCCCATTTTATTTTTTTTATTCTCAAGGAGTTTATCACACAAAGAATATCACAGTACAAGACAAGCCAAGGTAGAGTCTGTAGTATGCCAGCAGCAATACACCTGACAAACATCAAGAGGAAAAATGTTTATACTGATGGCAATATTCACAGTATTGCATTACAACATCCTTTTTTCCTTTTTGGCTACTGAATATTATCTTCTGCTTGTAACAAAAAACAACTCACTACTGTTGAAAAAAAGGCAGGAATGCCTATCTAGTCATGTTACACACTGTAAAAGAGAGGAACCATGTTATTAAGTTGTTTGGATACATTTTGATGCCATACCCATTTCAGACTTACTGTATTCCTTATTCCCCTATATCTGTCCTTCAGTTTCTTTTCTGAAAAGGTAGGGTTTTATTTATGTTTGCTTATTTAAAATTAATCCTCTACTTATTTATTTTTTTCTTTTTTTGTGCATATTATTTCTTTTTACTAACCTTCAAACAAATCAGCAGAGAGCTCGAAAAGAATTTGTCATATAGCCTGATCTATTACTATTTGACTATTGGCCTCACGTTGACAAACCAAGCAATTCTACAATTCCTTGCAGTACTTGGTTTTTTTCTTAAAACTCCAATTCTGCTTCTCCAGTAAAGTCTTTTATCTTCAATAAAGAAGTTTCTAGCCAGCATGACTTATGAAGAGAGTGCATGGAGGATGGAGGTCATTTGTGATACTACAAATCTGAGACAAAGATATTTTTTTTGACCCACATGCATGAATTTTCAGGTGTCTGGGCCATCATTATTAATACTGCTACTCAAATTTACATTTGGTAACTAATATATCCATTAATTTAAGCACAGCTGAATTGGAACTCTAAAATGTAAACATCCTATTAAGAGAACATTTTTGTCCTGTAAGATAGCATAAAGAAACAGAAGCTGAACAGTTCAGCACAAACACCTCATTTTAGCAATGCACCTAATCGGACTAACATCTGGATTAAATTATGAACTCCTAGGTTGCTGAAACCTCTACAGCTATTAGAAATTATATGTTAAATTCATGTCTGACCTTGCCGAAAGCCCATCTTTGTCAACAATCACGCTCAGCAACTACTTAAGAGACTGACACAGAAGCCAACTTAGAACAACTGTGAGCTCAGCTTTTTCTCAAAGCTGCATCAGTTTTATGACAGAACCACTAAAATTATTTCATTTCTAGATATCCAGACGATAACCCACTGCTCCTATATTATTCTAACCTTGTCAGCACCACAGTGGTGGGATCTCATGATAATTTCATTTATGATTTCCTTCAGAAAGCACTAATTCTGTTTGGCAATTATTGGTCTGGGCTCTGGGCTTTGGCGTATCTTCGCTGTGGGATGCAGCAGCACTCTTCCCAGAACAGAGTCCTCACAGTCATGCTGGCCGTATTTCAGCTCCATACTGAGCTCCAGGGACTTTGTGTCCCCCTCCAGCACAGGGGTAGAAAGATTTACTCACACAGGCTATGGGAGACCTGGGGAAGGCACCAGCCAGTAGATGAACAGAACTACTGGGTTCTGCCATTCAATTTTCATACAGCCCATCTATTTCCCTTCTCCTTGTGTGATTTCAGGACTACTATACACTTTGGTTTAGTTGTTAGTGTAGTAAAGATTAATTCACTGATGTTAAAAAGGGGAAAATGCCATAAGTAGTTTAGCTTTTAGTACTGATTAAAGTCAGTGACACTAAATATACATAGAGATATATCATGCTTTTGCCCCGAACCTCTTCCCCGAAAATGTAAAAGGGTAAACCATATATACTTTTATATACTATTTTTTCTTCTTTTTGACCTTCATTTGAGAACACATATATGACAGCAAGGTCATTACGTTTAACTGAATTCTGTTCCTAGTGCAGAAGAAAAAGAGAAAAAAAAAAAAAGGATGCCATGGTTTCCTGATGCTACTCTCAGTTGTAACATACACCATTTAGTTTTACTAACAACATAAAAGTATTCACATTTTACAGGGTTAGTTAATAAACTTTTAGAGTCTTTTTTTTCTTTTAATTAAAAGGTACTACTACATTTCAGTTATTAACAAATAATATACACAGCATCTGCTCACATGCAGTTCCATGTGTATGCAGGCTCATACATGCAGAATACTTGTTTAGTATTAAAATTAAATAACCTGAAGATTAGGTCTATTACCCAAACCGTGCTTAATACTTTAAATAAATGTTAGGCACTGCTTAGTTTTCAAACCTTTTGCACTTTGCCTCTTGTAAAGCAGGAGCTAATATGAAATTTTACCTAGGCTTACTATGGGCTTTAGTGTAGCTTCAAGAAGACATTTGGCAAGAAGACATTCCAGGAAAACTCTAAAATAATAATGAATATTTGTTTATGGTTTCAGCTGACTCTTCAATATTCTTTTATTCCCTTGATTCTATGGTAAGTATTTTTTTTAAGCAGCATCTTTTTAACATGGATATCATTCCCAACCCTAAGGGAACTTTGTTTTATACTTTAAGACTGCTAATCACGTGCATATAAAGTACATTTTATTGACCTACTTTTGTTCCAGCTCATTAAATGCAGCTGCTTTCAATGGTCAGGAAAAAGTAACCAAATAAAACATGCAAAAGAACCCAACTGACTAAAAATGGAGTGGTTGCTCAAAACCCAGAGTGGCTTTGTAGTTGTTTCTTTATAGAGCTACAGAACAAGTAACAGCTCACAGCTAATGTTTCAGAAGAGGGTATGAAAACCAGCAAGTGAAAGTTTGTTCCATTTCAGTACAACCATGTTAAAAACCCACACACTTATTTTCTGTGTCTTCAGATCTAAAAATCTTCCTATCTTCCACAAGAATTGTTTTGTCCATAACTAATTATTTTGAAATACAGTGAGAAAACATTTTCTGCTCCAATAAGGAATACTGGCTCTATTCAGTACCAAATTCTGAAGACTCCACACTGCAATCTATTTTTAGACATGATCACAAGACAGCAAAAAGTGAAATAACTTAGCCTGTAATAAATACATATTAACATAAACAGTTACAGTATTGAGAGGTTTTACAAATGACAACCATCTAGATTAGCGATCCATGTTTTTCTAGATGTACTAAAAAACAGCTCAGCAAGAAGAAAATTCAACTGAGGTATCAGTTAACCTATTTCCAGAAGATCTGGAACCAAATTCAAACTTTTATTCACAGTCTCAGCCATACAAATCCATATTTTCAGTATCTTGAGATAAACAAGTGCTCACAGGATGAGGATCTTAATTCCCAGAAGAAAAAAATAAATAGTAAATATCTATATGTCTACTTAGATAAATACTTCCATGAGATCAAATCTAGAGTCTGAAAAATCCCAAAACAGACATAGGATTGTCATGATAAACAACCTTTTAAAAGCCAGCATTAAAGTGCCACAGGGCCTGGAAGCAGTTGTTAAAGCCAACAGTTTGTTGCAAAATGGATTTGCAACCTGTATCAGGCATGAGTCCTTCTCACGCTTGCTCTTTAATATCTGTTAACTCATTTTTGTTACAAGCACCACGACAGACTTCAAATTAATCACCATCATTATAACCCCTGTAAAGTACTTCAGTGTTGCTAAATAAAAGAGGCAGGGATCAGCCTCAGGCACCTGGCCTTGACTATCCTCACTGCTGAACTATCACCTCACCTCTTTCTGTGGCTCTGTTCAGGTGGCACCAGGACTTCTCTCAATGCAGTACCCAGCTGCACTTCTAGAGATGTTGCATTCTGTCTACTGCTTTCAGAGGACACCGTAGGCAACACTGTAGAACATGTCTAGTTCGTTCCTAGCATCCTCTAAGATCATCCTCCTACTACTAGCAGGCACCCAAGCAAGGTATAGGCATCCCTCCATACATCCACATCAAAACTCATGGCACAAAACATGCATTCATGTTACGCTGCACCCACTGCCTGTGAAAAGCCTTCCTATTTTTAAGACTGTTTCAATTCCAGGGGAAGGGAGCCCCAAAAATCCATAGTGCCTTGGCATTACAAGAGCATCATACTGGATCTAAAGAAGTCTCAAGGCCAAACACGACTGAGGACAGCTAGTCCCTTCTACAGAATACCAGCCTTAAATATATTGTAGGCAACAGTTCTTACAAAAACAGACATGACATACAGTAACTGGTACGACAGAGCAACTCACTTTTTGTCTCTACCTAAAACCTCTTCCAGAGATCTCAATGTCAGTTAGACAAATAGAGTAACGAGAAGTACCCCTGCCTGCACACACCAAAAAGAAAAGTCTTGACCTGACTTCAGATAGAACCAAAATCCAAATTACCTGAATGTAACTCATACTAGAAACCCAAATTAAAATTCAAAGATCATTTTGGAGTTGCATCAAAGTAATCTAATCTGGATTTTAAACAGACTTCTATTGTTACATAAAGCTGAATTAGCAAGAATATTTTAACTTGAATTAACAAAAGAGCATCGCACACCAACTTTTTCTGAGACTACCTCATCTTTCAAGCATAGTTTGTATCATTTATTCAACTTCACATGCAGAACTATTCTCTATCAAAAAGCCTTTGCAATAAAATTTATACTAATCACAGTCTTCACTCTTTATTATGCTTCTTGTTCTCACAGCTGAATATACAACCTCCCAGAGGTTGCTGAAAAGAAATCTAGATTGATTCCTGAAAATAACAACCCAAAACAAACAAACAAAAAAAACCCCCACAAATATCAAAAAAACCTACTGAGAACTTGGAAAAAAATATCTCCAGCACCTTCTTCCACCTCATTGGGAGCCCTTTGATTCTACAGTTCCAGCAAATGTAACGTTTTTCAATAAGCCATGGAATTCAGCTTCTTGGTGCAAGCAGAAGCCTTGCAGTTTGCTCACTGACGTACCTACTGGAAGCCCTTTGCAGGGAAGGCAAGGGTGGCTGGTTTACTGTCCATCCTATTCTGCTATTCTTCATGTTCCAGGAGAAGAACAGAGGAAAAAAAAAAAAATCTTATTTGCAACGAAGAGAATAAGGAGAGTTGAGAGCTCCCTTTTAATGTGTCTGAAAAATAAGGTGCTGAAATCAGTTAAAAGCTTTAGCTTTACCAGCATATATGGGGTAAAAGATTGGAATTCTTCAAGAAAATTGTTTATGTTACAATACCAGAAATTGAGCATAGGAAATACAAATATGTTTTTAAAAGTATTTTGCAGACACCAATTATTTTTTTAAATAATCCAAATGATATATATACACAAAAATAAAATTAAAAAACCCAAATCAAACCTTTGAGGCCTTTTTGTAATTACTTATTGCTTTGCATCTTGTTTGATTCTCCATACAATTATTATCTATGAATTAGTAAGGTTTTTCTGTACAGTTCAAACACCACCAGACTAGTAGCACAGAAGCAGACAAGTAAAAACAAAGTATTTTTGCAACTAATATTTAAAATCAGTATGAAAGTGATAAATGTTTCAATATAGCATGTGACAAGGCTGAACATAAGTCTATACTACAGTTCACAAATCACTGCTGCAGAAGATTGAGCAGTTAGGTTTCTTCATTGCTGGGGGGTAGCAATAAAAACCTTGGTTTTGTTAAAGATATTCATTTGTCTTGAGTATCAGTTGCCAATTTCAAAACCATTATATCCTGTGTTATGTGAATGGTAACACAAACTCAAGATCACCTTTGTGCATATATTTGCCATTTTTGCATATGATGATAAAGGTATTTTTGACCCTTCAGGGACAACATGAATTACAATCCCTGCAAAGCTAATTATACGAAATAATGCACAGTGTTTTGAACACATATTCAAAATACAGACACATGGCAGCCCTCGAATGAAACAAAATTATAATTTTCATGATTTACTGATATAAGGCTGCTAAGTTTTTATTACCACTAAGAAGAGGAAAAAATACAATTATGAATGCTATGGTCTTATTCCAATAAAGCAAGGTCAATATAAGCCAACCTCTCCCCTATAATTTTACTGACTGTAGAGGTAGCCTTCCACTGTGTACAAATCCACACACCAACTAGTATTCCCACATTTTTTCAGCTAGTGGTCCTCCTCCATGTAAAAGGTGTGGTTCAGCCGCAGGCATTTAAATGAAAGTGTCCTTACACAAGCTAGGTCTAAAGTACCCCTAAAATAATGAAACCTATGCAGCTCGCTCTGAAAACGACATCTAACATTTGATAGCTGAGTAGCTCCTAGATGCCACTGGCCGCACTACAGTTGCCCACAGGGAGCATGAGATGCCAAAGGTGTCCCACCCGCTGCCACTCCAGAAAGACGCAAGTCTCCCAGAGGTTTCGCATCTGCCGGCCCCCTGGGTGTATTCCAGAGACTCTAGGGAAACTCAAATGGTGCCGGATGCCTACATTTACGCAACCAAATTAGGCATTATAAAGGCACCTGTTTTCACAAGTGGACACCTACAGAAAGTGTTTATGCGCGTATTACACACAAAAACATTTCTGAGTGCCATCAGATGAGGTTTTAAAATATTTTTTCACTTCTTGCCCCAAAAGAAGGCTGAATATAGAAGATCAGTAGCTAAAGTGACATTTCTTTCCTCTTCACATTATGTTTCCAGCCTATGAATACCTTTAATCACATCTAAACCTTCTAAAATACTCATTTAATCCCCATTTTCTTGTCATCTCCAATTCTGAATAGACTCTACTGTTCGCAATTATTTGTTTCATGTACCTCTGAGATCAAAGTTACTCAGAGCAAGAACTCTGACGCTTGTCCTCGGCTCCTCGAGGGCTGGTATTTTCCGGGCTGCCCACAGCAATACAGTTCCTTCAAAGAGTGCAAGGCTGCTGACCAGGCAGCTGTACCGCACCTCCTGCTGACTGCTGCTTGCAGGGGCAGCAGCGGAGAGAGGAATTCTTTTATTACTTTTCTAATTCAAAACCAGCTTTCGCTTCAGGAACAGGAAATAAAAGTCAAAAGAAGAAAATGAGAGAGGTGTTATAAAAATATTATAGGGGAAGGGAGGAAATCAGAGAGCAGAGCAGAAGAAATATATATAATATACCATAGCTTTTCATCCTGAGATGTTTTCTCCCTATCCCCAGCATACAAGTGAATGTACAGTATCAAAGTAAATGACAATGGCAGAGAAAGTGTAACAGTTATGCTGGACTACGGAATGAGAAGACCATAGATAAACCGACACCATCCCACTCATACTGGTATTATTCACACAAATAACTACCACAAAAAAATTAAATCACTGACAAGGCTTTGACTCAGATTTCACTTTCCAGACATCTTCCTTTGCACAGTACCTATCTAATCAGGCTTTCCGATTATAGTGTTCATCTCCTTTTTAGTGAAAACAATAATAAAACCTTTAGCTAAGGACAATGTAAGAAGACAATGCATGTTGTCAGATGTACTAGTAGCTTAAATATAGTACTTTGATTTGTAAACTGCACACTGCAATATTAAGTGTCTTAAGTTTACTATTACCTGTTATGTTGAAAATTAAAGAGCTGTATTTTGAAGTGGTTCCTTTAGAAATAAAAGTAGTATGCTTTATCTCAATCTGCAGTTAATAAAAACTACACAAATTACCTTAAAGAAATGGAAGATGCTATTGATATTTCAAAGTGGAGGGGATGTTAATTAATCTTGTGTTGCATGGAGAAGTCATTTTCTGTTACGAAAACAGACTCATATTTACTAGTTAACTTGTCATCTAAACATGAACACACTTTATAGATTGGGGGGGGGGGGGTTGGGGGTGTATTTTCCAACCCTATATCCCTGACCATGAAAATATCTACATTTTGTGATTAGCACCACTGAAATCAATTGACGTTCTCACGAGGCTGGAAACAAATCCCAAATGTAAGAACATAGGTCTTATTACATACATGGCTTGTCACATCATTTGGCATCCGCTTACAAAAAAAAAGTTCCATTGTTGATGTAAATGCTAGGATGTCCTCAAATTGCCATTCCTTAAGACATTAATTTCCCTGGAATTTCATTCAGTTTCAGCTACAGGCAGACATCCAGTAGACAAAATGTGCAAATCCACCACTTGCAGTGGTGTAAATCATCCTCATCTCACACAAGAGTAACTCCGGCGGTCCAACGCGCAGCAGTTCGGTGCCGGTGCAGACCCCGGAGGGACGGGGAGAGCGGCCGATGTCCCTGTGCCTGCCCACGGACGGCTGAAAGCGGGGTGATGCCCTCACCCTCCCTCCTCTGCGCCCCACGCGAGAGGGCATAGGAGGGGGCGCAAGGGGCTTTTAGGCAGGCGTCGGGGTGCTGCAGTTTACGCAGAGCCCACACCCCGAGAAGCGCGTTTTCTCTCTGGAGTAAGGAGCCGGACGTGTGTGTCCCCCCC
>VXAK01009334.1:25111-39103 GCA_013399435.1 Arenaria interpres
ATCCTTCTTATATTGAGGGCTCCAGACCTGCACACAGTACTCCAGGTGAGGTCTCACCAGAGCAGAATAAAGTGGCAGAATCACCTCTCTGGACCTGCTGGCAACACTTCTATTGATGCAGCCCAGGATGCGATTGGCCTTCTGGGCTGCAAGTGCACACTGCCTGCTCATGTCCAGCTTCTCGTCCACCAGCACCCCCAAGTCCCTTTCCTCAGGGCTAGTAAACTACTAGCTAAATATGCAGCATTTGGATTCATAGCACTACCATGTTCTGTTGTCAATGACCCCAAAAAGTTACAGTGAGGCCAGTAAAACTTCACACACCGCTCTAAGTTTAACTTGTCTAAGGGTCTATTAGCAGTGGTGATGAAATGGAGCAGATACCAATTAGTATTATAAAAGTTTCACCCGGATTTGGAGATAAATTCTCAAAGACTATGTTGGGTTTTTTTTCTTAAAAAAAAATATTATGACTTCTCAACTGAAAATCTTTATGAAATCTTAATGAGAAGACAAGTGTTTTGTTTCATGCTTGAAATTACAAAAGAGCTGTCAGCTGAGGACTCAGGTAGGGACAGATGAGAGAGAGCACCGGGGAAGTAGCTGGAAACTACAGAGGAGTATCACCGGCCATCAGCATTGCCAACTCCCAGCCCCAAGCGCAAAACAAGTGCTATCCTGCTATTCCGAATTCCAATCCAAACTTCAACCGCTGCTTGTCCCCGGTGCATCCCTTGCATCCTAGTTCCCTGCCTTTGTGTAACTCCTCACATCTTCATCTTCCCGGTGAAATCAGCCAATCACTGCCTGCCAAAAAACCACTGGCAGAGCCAAGAAGCGTCACAGCATGTGCCACTACCTGCTAACTCTGTCTATTAGGCTGCTCCAGCCAAGGTTTGCCCCCTGAGGGTTATCAGCACCAGCAGCTGCCACTGCCTGTGCCCCAGCAGCAGCGGCGGGCTCTCCCCACGGCCCGCTGCGGGACTGCAACCGGCTCCTGTTCCACAAGCGTTCCCTCAGCCTCGGGACACACCGCTGAAGAGAGACACACAGACACACACACACATCCACCCATGCAAGGGAAGGGTCACCTCCCCCCGAGCTACATTGCTCAAAGCCCCACATTACTTACTGCCTCTGCCCTTAAAGCAAAAAGGGAAAAGGTTTCAAAAATGCAGAGGCTGGATCCTGCCTGCACAGAAAGAGCTTTGGTTCTTTACAGTAATTCTAAGTACAAGCATTCACTTTGGAGTACAGTATCCAGAATGTGATTGCACGTATATTTTTACAAATGTCTTATTTAATAATTTATACTTCAAGCATAGCTCAGCAGTCAGCCATTTACTTTGAAAAGTACTTCTCCTTACTGCTAGGTACACTGTTTCCGTGGAGACTTCCTCAGATATTGTAGGGTCAACATTCTTAATCTTGTTTTCTTTTCATTAATATCACCTGTCTTCCTTGCAGGACAGTTAACCCAGGCCTGTGCAATTCAGACATTATCAGAAAGAACACCTAAGACGGAATGCCCAGTAGAGGCCTGCAGCAAAGCAAAGCAGCAACTTCTACAAAATACTAGCACATAACACAGGGAAAGAATCTGATGTGTAACTGGAAGAACTACAGTTCTGCAACCCGATCCTAATATGATAGACATTACCCTGGTTTGAAGAGCATCTGTCATTCATTCAGTAGACAGTCCAGCCCAAACCATGACAGAAATCCACACTTGAGATCAGTTTCAGTTTATCATCTCAGTATTAAAAAAAGCTAGACTTCTGCTGATATTTACATATTCTTCCTTGAAGCTTTAAAAGGTCAACACAATTTCGGTCAACAGAATACACAGGCAGTGTCTTCTTTTCCCTACATGCCACAAAAGGACAGATGTTCACCTTTTATAAACTCAAATTCAAGTTTCATTGTGCCTAGAGATGGGAATTAATTTCCCTTAGTCCATACCTGACATTCACAATATTTTTACTTCAACAGGCAAGGATGTCTCAGGAGACCCTGCAATCACAGACTATTTGTTCAACAAGAGAGAGGACCAGGTACCACCTTAGTAAGTCAGCAGGTAAGCCAGTATGCACCTGCATAGACTCCTACTGTAAATAGGAATCACTCACAGCTCGTGTTATTATTCTTCATGCCCTTGCAATTTGGGAAGCATTTACTCTTAACTCTGTAGTTGACGCCCACCTTCTCAGTTTTTGTTGGCAGTTAAAACACATGAAAAACTATGCCTAAGAGGTATAAACCAAATGACTTACACCTAAACAGAACATACTTGATGCTTCAATTTCCTGCAACTGGATCAAAGTGTTTATAGTGTAACAGACATTAGGTTTCTGTGTTTTTTTTCCCCAAGCAGCACATGAAGGGACACCAAAGTATTCCAAAAGAGAGCCAGAGAGGGACTCTTTGTCAGGAAGTGTAGTAACAGGACAAGGGGTAATGGTTTTAAATTGAAAGAGGGGAGATGTAGATTAGATACTAGAAAGAAATTCTTTACTGTGAGGGTGGTGAGACACTGGACCAGGTTGCCCAGGGAAGTTGTGGATGCCCCATCCCTGGAAGTGTTCAAGACCAGGCTGGATAGGGCTTTGAGCAACCTGCTCTAGTGGGAGGTGTCCCTGCCCATGGCAGGGGGGCTGGAACTAGATGATCTTTAAGGTCCCTTCCAACCCAAACCATTCTATGATTCTGTGCAGCAACGCTCCCCCCGACCCACCCAAAAAAAAAAAAAAAAAAAAAAAGGAGAAGTCTCTATTGACTCATTCAGTATTGAACAACTGTAAATCTCAGAAATGCCTCAGCTTTGCCTTGCAATTACATGTACAAATCTTACCTATACAAGCTCCATGGTAAGTAACAAGCTGGAGCCACATTCATTCTACTTAGAATGACAGTAAAAAAATATGCTGCTCAGAACATTTCCTTAAGACAATAAAACACAGGTCACAGCATCCCTCAGAACTCCAGCCCCTATGTTACAGGAGCATGCTACTTCTACTAGTCATATACAGTCTTACAAACCCATAGTCAAAAATAAAAGATGCATATATGCTTTCTTCATGTCCCTGCAGCCCTTCACATACAGCTACCCTAAAACAGCAGTCTGAAGACACTGCATTTGCCCATAGTGTTATTTCAGTCCTCAGAAAAACTTTACCCAGAGACATACAACCCTTGGTGTTTTTTCTTTCAGCTTTCTTGGTTTTTGAAGTGTGGTTTATTGGCCATAGAAAAGAAATGAAAATGATCCTGCCATAGCTCTCAAATTTAATTCTGCACTTAGTTTTGCCCTTAGGGATCAACTCTTTATTTCTTCCTAACTTTTCTCCCCTGAGTCCTAGTTCCCAATTCATGCAATGTAATCCAGGCAGTTACAGGTGCATGCTTCGCTGGCACTAAATCCAAGATTTAATCATCTAAAAAATCAGGATGAACCTAGGCACTCCTAAAAGTCAGTAAGGGCTTAAGTTTCCATCAGTAATGACTCCCAGGCACTTATTTTTAGACATTTAGTAGCTACATGCTGCCAGTGTTGAGCAGGTGACCTAAATCACCATTAGGTTCCACCTGAATTGACAAACTAAGTGAAAGAATGCCTACCAGATCTCAAGTTCAGACCAAAAGGCAGCAATTTGGTCACATCTTATGTAAATGAGTATCAAAGAAAATGAATGCAGACATCCCCATTTTCTTTAATACCACTCATACATTCAAGATGCGAGTGACTGTCTGTCTCTGCCTGACACAGATTCAAACTTCCCACACCTCTCCCAGGTAAGCATGTGAGATATTAATGTATTTTTAAAGTGATAGGGCTACACAATAAAGTCTCTGAGGTTACCCCAACGTGCACTGTAGTAGTTGTAGCAACTGGTCCGGGGGAGAGCAGAACCTCAGTCCACCAACTTAAGGTACTGAAAAGAAGTACTGGGCTCCAATCTCTTTCTACAGACGATCGATTACTGCATCTTGAAGTAATAGCACCGATGTCTTTCTGCATTACAAACACACAAAATACAGCCATAACTTTCTATTGAAAGGCTGTTTAACCTCCTCCCTAACCACATCACATGCTTTTTATAGATTGTTCTGTATTTATCAAGATGCAATTTCCATCAGTACACAAAACCTTTATGAACTTGGTAATGAAATTCACAATGCAAAGTCAATTTCCAACCTTACATTTCATTTAAAAAAATTAAAATCACACTATGTAATGATGTTAATCTCTATCTGCCCATAATAACTTGTTAATGGTTATTTCTCTGGTGTTATGAAATAGCAGAAATGTCTCAGTTACAGAAAAAGCTTCAAGGGGAAATTGGATGACTTTGGATACCAAAGCCAACCACCACACAACAGGGTTTCATGAATTCTGGTGCCCCGATCTACTTGTGAAGCTGTACTTCAAGTTTACTTCACATTTCATATTAAAGAGATAAATGAAACTGGTGTATAAAAACTGGAACAAAACTGCTTTCCATTAATGAGCTGATTAGTCTTAGCTCAAGGCATATCCTAGATGAGGATCTCAGAATTGTGTGTGTTTCCTGTATTGCCAATAGCATTAACATACGTTTCATGGAAACTATATATTACATGTGAGTGACTTAGAAATCCACTGTAGGAACAAGAATAGGACATTGCAGCATGTAAATACTGTGAGACATTAGACTGCTGTTATTTATCAACTGTTCCAGAGCATGCTAAGGACAACACAAACACGTAAGTTTAATCTTCGTATTTAGTACTATGTAGTTTCAGTAGAATTTGTGAACACTTAATACCTTAACATAATAGAAATATTAGGAATAACTAGGCAAAAAGGAACCCGGAATATATTTGGAAAGTGTTTTATAGGCTTAGAGAAAAAGCTAAGACAGTTCTCTGCCAATTACTGTACCTCTAACTACATTCCAGCCTTGCTTTCAAGCATAACTCTTAGATTACTTTAATATAAAAAATTAGTTCAAAAATCTTATTTTTAAAAGCAAAAAAAAAAGCATTTGAAGGTAGATGTTGGAATGATACCATTTTTTTGGTTTCATTTTGCTAGAGTATGTTTGCTTGATGAAATTTTGCTAAGATGGGATGGTGCTATACAGTAATCAAAACCAACATGCAAGTTCTAATCAGCAAAGAGACTCCTGCAGGAGACAGAAAGAAACAAAAACCACTCTAATTCCGAGGACTAAGCTGTACCTGCAAGGCTGCCTTCTCCAGGATTTTGTTCTGCAGTGCTGTTCCCATCGTAAGCTGCAGAAGTTTCAAGAACAAAGCATGATAGTACAATCCAGATGAGAAACAAGGCACGAAGGAAAACAGAACGCAGGGTGCCTGAAGTAGTTCAGAATGGAATAATACAGGTATTTCAGTTAAAACAGACAAACTGGAGTTTTCCAATAGTGAAAAAACATGGAACATGGAAAACTCAGGGAGGAATGTTCCATCTCTCCAATCATATTCTCTGGGGCTAAAAAGTTGGAAAAAGTCACCACTGGAAGTTTCTAGTCTCATTTCTACACGTTTATCCAAGGCTTTCACCAGACTTCTAGGACTAAAACTTTCTACAAAGTTGCCCATCCTATTCAACTATTGTGTTTTAAGAGTCCTGCAATGACTACAAGTGACAGCTAATCAGCAGCTCTCTTCTGTTAAGAAATTACCATCCTGCTCTATCAAACTCCATTGCCCACTAAATTGTTTATTTCAAAATCTAAACAAAAGCGCTTCCCTTTTTAAGTATGTAAGCAGTTGTGCAAGTCTCAGTTTAGAGATTGTCTACATGGCATTTGCTGGTATCTGCCTCTTTTCCAGAAATGGATTCTTTGCCCGGTCCCCCCTCTTTTTTTTTGGTCAGGAGAGCTGTCATCTATATTGCCTGTATAATCCTGCAACACGGAGCAGGAATGCTCTCAGCTATGCTGGTTTTAGGTATATTGCTACTGATTCTGAACTGGCACTTTGCAAATGTGACCCTTATATTTTACCTTAAGCTATACAGTAATAGTGGAGTTCACACTTATTTAAGAAGGGCTTTTACATAGTGGCTTAAAATGCAAGTTAGAAGTGTTTGGCTATTTACTAAGTTCCTGATTCTGATTTTCTTTTTAAATTTCTGAGTCGTTCAATACAGCTATAACTGAATTAACTTGTTTTGGCATTATGTATAGTGACAGCTGCAAAGCATTGGAGCCACCAACTGTTCAAACATGGCAACAGCTACCTAACTTCTATTCAGAGTAGTTTATACAAAACACAATGTGCAAAGTAAGTTCTGTCACCACTGAGTTCCCTTCATTACTTAAAGACACAATATTATCATATTTATCCTATTAAAATTGTAAAAACTTTATCTTATAGAAAAAAGTATCCTTATCTCAAATGGTTTTATTGCTACCTCTGAATACATGACATGAACTTAATACCCTAGCAGCTCTTCCAGTTCTCTCTTCAATTAGACACTCAAAGACAGTTACTGACAGAGGTATATAGCAGATGCAGTTCCTTGTGCACCAGTTCATAATAATAAGTTTAAACAAGCCTTTTACAAAGAATTTCACAGATTTATCACTGCAAACAATTACATCCATAATTTTCAAATACTTATTGGAAGTTGACTAAAATCAGCATAATGGAGACAGAGTAACTTCAGAGCATACTGGTGGTAAAACCCCTACGTTTTGCTTTAGTATAGCCCAACACAATAGCCAGTGTTTCCCCTTCATTTTTTAAAAAGTTTATCTCAAACTTTTCTCTTCAAATCCAGGTATCCCCTATTTCGTTTCTTCACAGTGCCTACTTCAACCACAAATTTCTGTCATTGACCTGTACCAACTCAGCTGAGGCAGCCGAATGCTTGTTCCAAGCCCTGCCATTCTACGCAGTGGAGTCAAATGCACTGTTAGCAAGTTTGCTGACAATACTAAACTGGGAGGTGCTGGTGACTCTCTTGAGGGACAAGATGTCTTGCAGAAGGATCTACAGTTTGGAGCAGCGGGCAATCACCTAGGACGTGAAATTTATGGTACAAGTCCAGGTACCATATTCTACACCTAGAGCAGTAATGCCAGCCACAAGCATAAATTAGGAGAGGATTGGCTGGAGAGAAGCCCTGCAGAGTGCTGGTTGACAACAGGCTCAGTAGGAGTCAACAGTATGCCCTGGCACTGGAAAGGCTTCCTAGAAAGGTGGTCAATAAAGCGAGTGAAGTAACAGCTCAAGCATCTAAGAAAATTATTATTAACACAACTGAGGCAGACTCCATGGCAAGAAGAAATATCTTACTAGATCAACTATGAGGTGTTTAATGAAACAAACCTATCTTCAGATATATAAGCCACCCTAGCTCTGCTACTATTGTATGACCACCACCTAATTCCCTAATGGAGAAACAAGACTCCCCCATAAGCATAAAAGAAGGGCTGCGGCAAGGTCATACTGCAGCTCTGTTCACTCAGTATCCCAACTGTAACAGCAGATCCCCAGGGAAGAATATAACATTTCCCCTCTGTGTCCTTCCAACCATCTGTGACTTCAAAGCTACCTGAATTACTGGTCACACTTGCTTTAAAACATCCCTTATTGGACTTCCACCCCCAAGTTTTGTCCAACTGCACTCCCCACCGCTCCCAACACATTCGGGCATCTTTCCATGTTTGCAATCCAGCTAAGACAAAAAAGCTCACCCTGCCAATATTTCAGGATTCCAAAAAGAGGAGAAAATCTTACATGCTTCCAGGTTCAGCACCTGTACTGTCCACAGCTGACTTCAGGCATCAGAAAATGCATACAAGTAAAAACAGTTTCTTCCCCTCCCAAACAGGTTTTCCAGGAAGAATTTAGTTCCAGAGACACCGCCAATGAGAATGAGGGAATACACATAAAACGCTCATGTTTTGTCAGGCTTCTCCATTTCCTGATCATTTAAAGCAGGTGTTATAGAATCATATGGGGCTGGAAGGGACCTCTGGAGATCAACTAGTCCAACCCCCAATTGGTATTATGCAGGAAGTCATTTTACTAACCAATCTGTTCTTTGCCCTATATGATGGGGACATAAACAGATACTAGCTTTTGTATATTAGTAACATTCCCCATATGTATATGTTGATGCACAGACATACTGTTAAGAGAGAAAAAAGTGTAGACTAGGGAAACAAGAAACAGTTGTGAAGAAAGGACATTTTCTGAAGTTTGAAGAAACTAGGAAAGATCCTGGTTTGTTTATAACACATTTTTTAAACCTCTCAAGGACAATGATGTAAGGTCATCAGTTAGTTTTTGACCTTGCATGCTCAGGGAAAGGCTAGCCCTGAAAAAAAAAGTCAAGGGAAATTACAGAAATTTAAAAAGCAGAGAAATAGCAAATACCTGTAGCTCTACTGAATGCCTCCCCAAGATGTTCTCTGGAATCCATAGTATTCATTAGAATTCTGACTAACATACACCAAGTTTAACATTTTAAGCGATGCTATAAAAGCTTATTAATTATCTCTACATGAACAGTGTATGGACGGATAGCTATAGGTAAGGGGAACAACATTAGCACCTCTTGCAATGACAAATTCTAACTCTGGAGAAGCATGGCTTGTGGTGTAAGAACAAAAAATATAATATCAAATGCTATCAATGCTTAGATCCAGTAATTTACTTCACTTGAAGCTAATTGAAGGTGAACTTCCAAGATTGTAATTTAAATTAAAAACAGGATTCCCAGCATCTTAAAAAAAAACCAAACCAAAACAAAAAAAACCCCACCAAACAGCAGCGAGTCAGAAAGAACTCTACATACACTTTTCAACTTCAATCCTAAGGTCACAATTTATGAGGAAGAGATATGTAATTTTACCCAAAACTTTAAACAGTCCACACCTTCATACAGTGGATAAAGGACCTTCTCATCTACAGAAAACCACCTGCTCAAAGTACTGGACATCCTGTGATTGGAATGTGACAATTAGCACCTGTAAAGTAAAAGCTATCTATCAAACACTTCATCAAAAGGATCAGTTTAGAAGTAACTGAGTTTCATTAAATAAAAGAAGGCCTATTACACTGAATACTATTTCTATCTTTCTAGGTTCATCTTCATGAATCCCAGTGTGGTTTTTCAACTATAAATCAATAAAGCATCTGTGTCCTCAAAGTCCTAGTGTTTAATCTGTGAGATCATAGCTAAGCATCTCTGAGTTCATTTCTGGTATCCCTGAACATATTAGTTGGGAAAACTGGAAGCTCCAAAGGCACTCAGGTTGGAAGCAACATGTTAGACAGACACCAGTCAGTTGTGAATATACCCATTTATTAGGCTGCCTAAATGAGGGAATCTAAGCATCACTTCTAGGTCTGAAGACCTAATGTACATTTTGCTAGAGGTTGTTCAGCAAAATAAGAAATGCAACAGGTACTCCTATTTATCAACACTCCCCTACTTAACACATTCCCTCCAAGTTCCCCCTTTATTTTCTTTTCCCTATAACTCACTTTTATTGTTAAGGCAGCACTACAACATTGCATTGCACTTGTACACAAAGTACCAGCCTTTATTACAACCTCAATATTTGCCCTAAAAGCATGCTTAATATTCTGGTATTTTAAGTAGAAAGTCTCTTTTTACATGAGCATCACGATGGACGAGAAAAACTTTTAAATATAACAAAGTAAAGGAAGACTGGTACAAATGCTGCACTTACAGACTTGTTGGCACATATAAGAAAAGGAGTCCGAGAACTCTTAGCAAAAGGCAAACATAATTCTGACACCAGAAGAGACCAACCGAGTCAATCAGCATTATCAATGCTTGTGTCCTTACAACTCATGAGACTCTCAGAACAAGGTAAGCACAAAGTTCCCAACTCCCAAATTGGGAGCACACTGGAGAGCCAAACACCATCGAAGTTTTGTTGGGGCCAGAAAAAGCCAATAGACGAGGATGTTCCCACTGAGTAAAACAGAGACAGATCTCTCAGTGAACAGAAGAGTGAAGCCGATAGCTGCGGCTCTGAAAAGTTGTTCAAATCATACGGGAGATTCAACTGCTGATGAATGCACCAGTTCTACAGGTTACAGCCACCATACGAAAGAACACAGGCACGTACCCGGCCTTGCCAGTCAAACGCAAGGTGGTGTTACTGCCCTATGGAAGTGGCACTCTGGTGACTTGAGCATGCTGCACACCAGCTCAAGTCCTGGAATACCAAAGTGTTGCCTTTATTTCTCTGAAACCTACAAACAAGAAACTCAAGGCAATCTGGGTGAGCATGAGAGTTTGAAAGGTCATGCTTCCAAGCACAGGGCTGGTCTCATCACAACGGCAAGAGCCACTTAATCCTAAGGAATGCTTCTGCTATAGCAGCACCTTGTCCCAATGTGGAATTGTGGTCTGGGAGTACCATCTGGTGGAAGCTGTAACAAAAGCCTGAGGACAATAAAAAAAAAAAACACCCCCCACACACAACAAAAACACAACAACCTGAGAAGAGATAGGTATTTTAATTCCCAGCTTAATTTCACTTAATTTTTATAGTACTTCTCCTTTCAGCATGCTAAAGTGACTTGCTCTAACCGAACAAAATCTAAAGGAAGGACCTTTGCTATCCCTCCGCTTCCTCCTTCCTCGCCCCACCCACCAAAAAAGTGGCTCTGCATGGAGTCAGTCTCTGGCTATTACTCAAGTAGCCTTAACACTACTTTGGTAGCCCCCCTACGGCATCTAGCTCACTTATTTCCTTCTATTCCTATCTCTCAGCAGACAGGGAAAAAAATACAGATGCACATTTTTATACAACTTTGATCCAGGTTTTGTTCCAGTGTGCTTTACCAGAACTGTCTTTTCACCCATTTTTGTTTGGGTAAAGATTCTTTGGCAAAGGCTCCCTTGCAGCTAACCGTTATAGAGAGAGAAGGGGCAGACTTTCCAAGCTCCCTGAGGCTATGAGGGAAGACACAGTTTACACCACTAGCAGAACTCTGAAATACATAGACCATGTTTTATGAATAAAGCATGTCCCTTTATTTTTTCTTGAATGCTAGACAGTTCCTTCCTTGTTTCTGCAATGGCTGTAAGAATATGCTTACATTCTTGTTGGCTCCCCATGCTTCTTATAAAAGAATGTAAGATGGAATCTAACCTAGTTTAAATGTCCTAGAAATCTGCAGATTTCTAGAAGTAGGTGATCCCCAACATACTATAGCTTCTCTGTCCCCAAAGGGGAACAGGCCTACAAATCAATACACATTTTAGACCCAACTCTAATTTAGTACTAGACAAGCACTTAGCAAGTGAAACTACATATGCATAGAAGGAGCAAATAATTTTCAAGCGTAACTCTAAGTGGTTGCAGATACCTGGATGTGGCTCCAATACACAGACACCATTTACCCAGCTGTCAATACCGAATGCCTCAGTATATACAGTGCTGTCCACAGGTCCCACAAACTATTTCCCCAGGTAACCACTAACATGTCAGAGCATGAAATATTTCTGTCAAGGCCAGTAATTATGCTTGAGTTTGGGTGGGAATTGTATCAATAGATGAAGGGAAGCGCTCAGATTCCAGGTTGTGTCCAGACACGCTATTTTGACAATTGCTACATGAAAGTAACCCAGAGAAGCATTCAATCCGTGTAAGAAGGTTCACTTTTTGATATACTAGGCTACGCTGCCAGGCAACAACTTTATCTGAGGAGAAAGAAAAGTAGCTATCTATAAGGATTCTCAGTATCCAAGAAACTACACCAACTCGTGTCACAAGGAAGCGGAACTCTTCATGGAACAGTCCAAAACCGTGAAACTTCATCATTTCTTCCTCTTAAGAGCCAAAAAACCCCATCACCCCTCACCCCCACAAAAAAACACTAAACCTCTCTATGTACAATACATCACCCAAAGCAGAATGGGATACCTAAGAAAGTCAGAATACTCTTGGGCACACTCAATAGCCATGTGAGAATACAATTACTAAGAACTGAGAATAGTCCACTGGTCCAGCGGACAAAGCTCTGCAGGCTTTTTTCACCTCTCTCACTTCTCTGAAAAAAAAAAAAACAAACAAAAAGAAAACAAGAAAAAGAGCACAAAAAATGGATCTCAATCTCTTTTAATGAAAGTAGGTTTGCAATATATACAACTGTTGCAGTATTCTAAACCCAGAGTGGCAAAACACTGCTTATCACTCCAAGCACAGCCTACCTCAACGCTTTCTTGGAACAAGCATCTAGCCTCCCCAACATACAGTATTCTCTTCCAGCAATTACTCCCCCCCTTTTCTCCTCTAGCCCTAAGTTTTAACCTCCATCCATCTCAACCTCCCCTCATGTTTAAAAATGCTTTAGTCACGCAAATATGATACAACTATTTGTATTTTTCTCCTCCAAATTCCAAGTGCAGTATATATTTGAATCCATGTATAACTGCATCTGTCTACTGACTGGGTGTTTAACTATTGGCTGAATTTAATAAACAAACCTTAAAAAGGGACAAAAATAACTTGAATAGTAGATAGCAACAAGCAAACATCTGTTGTCAAAGTGATCAGTACAATCCTTAGACATGAGTTGCTAGGAAATAAAGGTAAAAAGAAACATCCTAATTCAGAATACAGCTTCAAACAGGAGCTGACTCAGACCTGGCCAGACAAAAAACACACTCACTTTTGTTTGCATTCATCTCCGTGGATAACCCGTATTACAGATTGCTCATGCCGTCTCCCTGAGCAAAACCTGTGTTCACTACTCTGCTAAAGCAGCCTCTCAAATGCTGTCTACTAGGATCTATTCATAATTCAACCATTTGATTTCACCTGGGATCATTTGAGTTTTCTGCAAATGGAGACATGTGAGTGGGGAGAATGGGAAAGACCTACTACTGACTACTCCCCCAGATATTAAAGGACAGAAACCAAGACAGAATTAGGAGTCAAATTTTTGTAACATGTCTAGTCTCAGTTTGCCACAAAGTCGGAAGTGTTCCAAGCTTACAGGCTGAATGTCAAAAATACTCCAGAAGACCTCTGGTATGTTTGTTAATCATGACAACTCCAAAAAACTCTCTATGTTCATTCTTGTAATTATGTCAGTAAGCATGTATTTGGACTTTCTAACACCTAACCAGTTCTCAGATCATACTCACCTGCGCAGAAATCCAGTCCAACACTTTTAGAAACACTACCTGTCTATTACTGCAAGATCAGGGCTAAACCTCTACTAGAAGATGCTGACAAATACAAAGGAGCACATATTTGGTGACACAAAGAAGAACATTAGAAATCAGCTGTATGACCTTCAGGCTGGAACCAAATTATCAACTAAGCAATTCAGAGGGCAAAAGCCTCTTCAACATCACACGGGAACAATGGCTTGCAGAATTTCTATGTGATGGCTGAAAGGGGGTACTTCCTCATACAAAATGCTAAGAAAGACTATTTCCTGCCACAGACCTTGAGAACATAAGCATAATGTAATTTGGACAAGACTTGTGACTTGCAGTGGAACAGTTGTTTTGACAAGACATACAGACATGTATGTAATCATGAACTGTGTACTCAGATGTACGCTTCATCTGACAATACTGATGCAAATCCAGAACGACATCCCAGAACTGTAACATCTCGCTCACACTATATCACATCAACTATTTAACATAACGCAGCCCCACAGCTCCGCCCCACATATAGTAACTCCCAGTCATAAAATCTAGGTATCGATTACTGTTCAATCAGCATGTTTGTCAAAAGCTTTTGTCAGGTGAGAATTAAGAAATTTTTACTTAAATTAAAAACCCATTAGCAGAGCTTATCACACACCCCAACACTCTCTCACAAAGTTGTCCCCTACTCATTCTTGACTCATTATTTAACCTTTCCTTTCCATATTTTGAATAAGAAAAAAATCTCATCAGCCACCTAGTAGTGCCAATTTCTAGAATTAGGCTGTAGAAAGATACTTAAAAGCCTCTCATCTCACAAAACTCAG
>VXAK01009335.1:0-22682 GCA_013399435.1 Arenaria interpres
GCCGAGGGAAGGGTGGCACGGCGGCTGGGGAGCGAGGGGTTCGGCCCGGGATGGGTCGGCCACAGGCTGCCAGGGCGGCCAAGGGCAGGTCCCTTGAGGTGCCTCTGTGAGAGCAGCCCCCTGGCCCATCTCCACAGCTCCTGGCCCATCTCCACAGCCCCCTGGCCCATCTCCACAGCCCCTGGCCTGTGTCCACACCCCATCTACATAGCCCTCTGGCCCATCTCCACGGCCCCCGGCCCTTCTCCACAGCCCCCGGCCTATGTCCACACCCCATCTACACAGGACCCTGGCCCATCTTCACAGCCCGCAGCCCATCTCTGTGGCCCCCGGCCCATCTCTGTGGCCCCCAGCCCATCTCCACAACCATTTTGCAAAAGCCAGGTCCCTGCCCCGGCTCCCCTGGCAGCCCTGTGAGGTCGACCTGGGTCGAGCTGCAAACAGGGCCTGGAAGGTTGGGTGAGCCCTTGGTCTTTCTGTCCCGGCAGAGTGGAGGCCGTCACCCAGAGCTCGTGGTGGCAGAAGTAAGCTGCGATCCATGTGCACACCTCAGAAACCAAGAAGCAAGGGAAAAGTTAAAGAGAGCCACCCCATGAAAGACCTCATCAGCTGGGGTCTGCCTCGTTAGCTCATGGCGCTTGGGCCTGGCCAGGCTGTGGGCAGCAGTGACACCAGGCATGGCCTTCCTCACAGCAGGATGGAGGAGGGAAACTCGAGGAGATGGGCAAACTGAGAGAGGAGGAAGGACAGGGAAGAGAACGGGGCAGGGAAAACGAAGAGGAGCGCAATTAGCTGCAAACCAGGGTGCTGACAAAGGAAAGTTGGGAATCCAGTGGGAAGCGGCAGAGGGATTGACGAGCAAAACAAGGTTTAACAGGCAAAAACAATGAAAGAAGGGGCGACTTCAAGTCGCCATGAGCAATCCCACTGGGTTTCCTGCTGAGTCTCGGTAGTTTTAATCAGGACAGAAAGGATGGAAGAGAAAGGATACCAGAAGGGCACTATACTGAGCCTAGATAATGCCCTACAGAGGAACTGTATTATGAAAAGAAAGGAATGCCTTTCCCTCTTTAAATAAAAACAAATTAGTGAGCGCCACACAAATAAGCTGAGATGATGACAGTTAACAGGAATGGTTACATCTATCAAATGCTCATGATCATTTCCATCACAAAGCAGTTGGAATCTGAAGAACTTTTAAGAAGGTTTGTAATGCACATTGTCATACAAAACTGCCTTCTTGTCACTGAAAGAAACCCAAAATCCTGAATAAAGATTTCAAGGGGCAAACCAGTATTGGGAGGGGGGGGAGAAAATATGACAAATTTCAGGTGGAGAAATCCCTGTTTGTGTGAGCATTTATAATCTGTACCTCAGATATTTTTATATTGTAAAGAGTCCTTCAAGACAGTGTTAAGTCATGGCTTTCCTCCGTGTCTAACAACCTGCTTTCAGTAAAGCTTAATTATTTGAAAAAAATACATAAGTAACGTAAACAAAAACTCTTGAGAAAACAGGTTTGAAGCAATAATCCTTTTTTTGGGGGATTATTTGATCAAAAATGTCTCTGAAGATTCTTGGTTGTCAGTCCAACACAATTTAAGTCTGATGGCAATAAATGTTTTCCTTAAACATGCAATTACAAAAGGATCTCAGTTGCTTTCTTTTTAATAATGTTCGAAACCCTTATGGCCTTGGAGAAAAGCTTGAAAACATGACCCAGAAAAAGCTCCAGAAAGCAAAGGAAAAGACATTAACATATTTTTTTTTTTTAAAAAAATCTCATGATTTTTTGGCGTCTGACTCATTATTTTGCATGTTTGGGATTAGACATTTTGAAAGTTAAAAAAATCCCAAAAAAAGACTTTCCTTTGCAAGAAATGTACTTGACGCTTGACAGATATATCACTGCTGCAAATGGCTGATATGTGGACCGTAATTTGACAAAGTGAACGGGAGACAGATTGCAAGCTCTGTGTTGAAAAGCTGCTGTTGAGAAACTTGTTATTCATGGACCGTGGACTAGTTTTCAGCCTGTTGTGGAGAAAGGGGGCAGAGATACACAGATTCTAGAAGAGCTGATCTAGGCCACCAGCGTGTGGAGGCGCAGAGAGGTGTATGGAGGTGCGCAGAGCCGGAGATGTCAGTATCAGAATGACTAGAACATCCAATGATAAAAAAAAGTAGGGATTTGGCTTTATATTTACATGAAATATGACTGACTGTTGCCTTAAGGAAGGCTTCAAGTTCCTAGGAATCTGTATGGGTTTACAACGATACCGTTTGCTTTGCACAGCACTTCAAGTTATTTTCAGTACTTAATGATGCAGGCCCTGAGAGGTTATAAAATTTTTGCTGCTACTTACAGAGATGATTTAATCATCGAGATGGTAAAAACACCTGAGATTTGTGGCAGTTATCTGCAGAGTTTATAAAAATCAAAAAAGCTCTCTATATTAATCCGTTAAATGTTCTTTTGTTTTGTAGGGGATGTTTTCTCTGGGGTTTTCAGGATGATGCATTGGTGGAGACCGGAGCTGCAAATGTTAATGCTGTTGTAGGTTTTGCCTCCATGGACTGAGAAAACAAGGCCCTTTCCAGGATAATTCAATGGTATATCAAACTTGGCTACTTTAGCTCATGCAAGTGCATTTTCTAGAGAAAAAAAAAAACCAAAACAACGTGGCACCAGACTGAAGAGTATGCATCAGTTTTTAGAAGCTTAAAAGGAAGGAACGTTTGTTCAGAAGGGCACTGAGTTTTTAAAGCCATTCAACGTTCAAGTGAATGTCTCCAAAATAGTCTTAAAAAGGTTCCTATACCAGCATATGAGAAGAGTGTCATTGCTTTTCTTATATAAATAGGAACAAATGCCTTGAGAAACATGATCTGTATCTGCTGATACTAAAAAAGTTGTTATTCTTTTAAATGCTGTCTGCTGGAGAGAGACTACGTAGTATGAATATTCCCCATGCAATGGAGAACTCATACAGCATTCCTTGCCAAATAGCGTTGCAGATACAAAAAGTTTACATAGCACACTGGAGACCTAAGGAGGGCCTTGGATAGACAAACCATAAATGGATCAGCAACTCCTTGGAGCTGAAAATAGCTGGAGATAGAGACATGGGGCTGGGGAATGGGGGGAAGTATCATACACTCTTGTCCTCAGTTCGGGCTGTCACGCTGAGAACCATCGTTGGAGGCAAAGTATTGGCAGGGCAGATCCTTGGTCTTAACTGGCCCAGCCGTTTGCATGTTCTCATGGAGGCTTTGCAATGGTCAGACCCTCAGAATGAAAAGAAGCAAGTAGGTCCAAGAAGAAAAGTCATCTTCTCTTCTGCCCTAATGTCTTACCCAGCTGCTCTGTCTAGTATATTGGGGACCATCAGTAAGCATAAAAGATGTTCTCAACCAAAGAGTGCTAAAAGCATCTCAGTTTAAAAAAGAATGTAGCCCAACAATCTAGCCCAGCATCTTTTTGTTTTAATCTCACACATCTATACACAGTTTTATTTGGATCTCCAGAAAAGATCCCCGATCATCTATTATAAAGAGAAGACTTCTTGATTTTCCTAGGAAGAAGGAAATGTGAGACTGTGATGATGACTTCTTATTTATTATACAAAGGTGCCACAAGACCCTTTCCATGAGGTTGGCTCTTCTTTAAAGAAATGTTTTCTCCTAAATATCTAAGAACAGCTGGATGGGAAAATCAGTTTGCTTCTTGTTTTGTGTGCTGTACTTTGGGAGCAAGGAAGGCCAGCTAAGCAAAAGGGGAAGCCATGAGATTTTGCTGAGAAAATCCTTCCTGCTGAAATTTTTGCTTTACTTACTGACGCACAGGACTATTTACCTTTCAGAACAAAGCTCAGTGCTCATCAATTTCTAGAGAGTGGTTAATTAAATAATAATAGGATGAAGGGTCTATCCCTTTTGTGTGGATGTCCTGTTTCATGTCCTTAAACTGGGTATGACACTTCATCTGGGAAAATGCAAAAGATAATGATATTAAGATTACAGAATATTTAAAACAAAGTAATTAATCTGGCCTTTTCATCAGAAGGAACTCAAATCCTTTAAGAAATTGATTCATTTTAAGTGGCGTTGACATTCTGGGTGTGCACTCCCAAGTGAGCATAAATCAGTGTATTTAAACAGGAATATTTGCAATATGGTATCAAAGCTTACTAGCGGTGATATATGTTTCAGAGTATTTAAACAGTTTGTAATGCTGCCTAATAGTGTGTCAAATCAAGTGTTGTCAAACATGTAATGAAACAGGCAGCTATTTTATTATTTTAGCCAATGCTCCTGTCTTGTTTAATTCGTTTGCGGTGAAAATGGCCAGCCCCAAATTATCACACTTGCATGGAAATAAATTGTTCTCATCTCTGTAAGGAACTAAAGATCACTTCTAAATAGTTAAGGAAAGCCCCTGACTTCCCGTTGTTACCGTGCAAAGAGAAAACCTGAGTATTGGCGTATCTTCTCATTCCAAACAAATGACACACCGCCAATTTAACAGGTAGAGGAGGAATAAACACAGAGGCTGCACCTGAGCTGTGTTTTGCATCTCACAAAAGGTTCTTACACACTCATCTGCCATTGCCTACAGTAGGAATTAATCTCACAGAATCAAGATCTTAAATAACCATGAGAGAAATATAAAAAATGTAAAATTCACCTTGCATATTTGCAGCTTTGATCCATTCCCATATCCTTCAAAGACAGTGCCAGCTGGTTCAATTCAAGCTACCAAATTTAATGTGGCCTCGCAGCCATACAAAAGGTAGGCCAATCTCGAAAGAAAACATTTCACTGGGCCTTAGAATCAAATTATTTCTCATGGTCAGAGAAACAAAGGGAAACACGAAGTTCCTTTTTTCCTCTTCCTATATTTCCTATCTTATCAAGTGATTTTATGTGAGATACTCTGTCCACATGGTATGCAGGAAGGCTCAAAAGTACATCACAGTATGGTGTATGCTAGTGCTCAATTGCAAGATATACCCAAGTACTAAGGTTGCCAATTTTCCACTCTTCCACTTATCTTGTTAAATCAATCATGAAACATCTAGAAGCATAAGGGATCCGGAATTTTTTGTTTCATGCTACTTTTTTTCTGAAGTGTACTGGAAGACTGTTCTGGGTTTTCAGAAACTTAGGTTTTTTTGAAGGAAAATTCTGGTTTCAACAATTTATTTTGCAAATAAAAAAAAAAACCAAACCTGTCTAAAGGCATCTTGATTTTTCCTCCGAAAAGTGAGCATCCATAAAAGTTACATAAGTGTTATCAGGGGATTGCATCACATACAGATGTCTTGAGGACAAATCTGTACAAATGTTTGATACCATTAAAAATACCCATCTATATTTGCAGATATTTTGCAAATGTACATATTATCAGCTGAATGTATCAGCTGAATGTGTCAGCTGAATAGTCAGGAAAAAGGAAAGACAGAAGAGAGGACTGGTCACAAGCAGAGACAGGTGACAACATGAGGACTAGTCTCTGTCACCAGCTTTTCCATAGCATTGAAAAGGGAATTCTTGTTTGCCAAGACAGATGCGAAGCAGATGATTAACCAGTTTTCAGTTCAGAACAATGATGTCATAATTTGCCTTTTTGATAGAACTCCCAAATAGAGCTGAATTTCCCTGCATGAGCTCTCCTGGCATGAGGAGATCTTTACAGGCGTACTTAAAACCTCCTTTTTTTTTTCTGTGCTTTGCTGTCTCATCTGGCTCAGATATCTTTTACTAGAGAACAGTTTTCATTGTCCTTTATATTCACAGGATCTCGGTGAAGCAATACCTTGAATGTTTCTTAAAGCTCCAAGCAAGGTAAGTCTTTCAAGAGGAGACTCCCACCCCGTTATGTTAAAAAGCAATCTATGTATCTTCTTTTATGTGCTTTTAATTAGCACTTCAAGCCCAGAATTATAGATGCTAATAGAAAGAGAGAGATCCAGACTTTGCTCTCACTGAGTACATATAAATATAGCAAAGAGTTCACAGAGTAAAAATTTATTTTTAGGGCTAGAAGGTATTACGGCCTATCCTTTTTATTTTATTTTTTAACTATAGAAAGTAAAAAGCAAAATGGCTTGTTCAAATTTAATCTGCTTCCCTAGGGACTTATGGTTACCATCAGAGAAGTACCACACAAGGGGGCACAGTTGGCATTTGAAGTGCAGAAAGTCAGGACTGAGGCATAATAAAACTATGTTGGGAGTTTCCATTAGGGCTTCTTGTTGTAGCAAATAAATCCAGTCCCGCTCACACCTGATAGGCTGATACAGATACATCAGCCACATGTCATCCGTCATCAGTTTTTAAGAGGTGTGATAAATTGTCGGGCTGCTGGCTTGAGAACAAAATTTCCTTCCTTGCTGAGATTTCAGCATTTTCCTGCTGGATCTCCAGGTGCTTCAGACCACCTTTCTTCTAGCTACATGGTTCTTTTCTCAATGGAGCTGTCACCCTCAAATCTAATAAAACCTCTCTGTCATCCTTTTCTGGGCTTTCTAGTTTGACAGTTTCGTGTCATAGCTTTGTTCCACAATAAAAATAAAAAATCTCTAGGTGTTAAAGAAGTCCTTGGAAAACTATAAGTGATAGAGTCAGCATTTACAGAACATATCACAACAGGTTTGACTGACCTTGGCAGCAATCGGAGATCACCATTTCTCATGGATGAGCTATTCCTGAATGTCTGTCTTTTATGCTGTATAAGGCAGAAATACCTTTTCTGGATCAAGGCTACTACTTTCTGCTTCTCGTCTTCTTTAACAGGGATTGTCTATTATAGGGACACGTTTAATATTATCTAATTAGGGAGTATCTTAATTTCTATTAATTCCTGAAATCCTGTGTCATGTTCTGTGATATCTTAAGATATAAATACATCATCATTGTTATACTAAAGTCTTATGCTATTTTGTTGAGGATTATTTGTTTGGAAATTGTGTGTTTTGCTTCTTACCACAGTCAGACTGCAAAGATTGATGTTTGTGGATGTCCTCCAAATCGTCTGCCTTCACTCTGGCTATCGGAGTGTAATTAACAGTGTTTTCTTATTGGAATGGCCCTTGTTCTGTTTTTTTAGCAGTTTACAGGAGTACCAGTTGAAGGGAATGAATAGTCGGTATTGATTGTCCAGCTTTAAAAACAGATGCTTCAGTAGCACGTGTAAGTACAGCAGAGTTGAACATCCACGTTAATCAGATGCTGCGAAGCGTGTGGAGGGGAAGCCCCAAGCCACATTTGAAATGATCAAGTTTCTATTTGTTGAATGCATATAGATCTGTAAGAGCTGCACGGAGACAGGTGCCTTACTGCATAATGTACTGGCAATAATTAAGTAAAAACAAAGAATAGGTAGAAGTGGAAGAGAATAAGGAGACTTGTTCACAGAATTGTAGAAGGTAGGAAAAAAATACCCATCCTCCTAAAGATACCCTTCCCCCTCCCCGCAGTGGAATTTCCCTGCTTTGAAGTTATCTTGAGAAGACACAATTTGCAATTTGCCCAAGAGGTCAGCAGGCCTAAACTACTGTACCACAGGGTAGGAGGGGGTTTCAAAGCCGAGAGTCCCCCCGGAAGAATGGTCTGCAAGCCTCTGTCTTTCTTCTGAATAAAGTGTGACCTCCACTGGTCACTGCTGTATTCAGGAGAAGGGGAAAAAGTCCATCGTGGAAGAAGATCCCATGTCATTCTGTGGGACAAAAGCTTAGTTGAGTATGTCAACTCCAAGGTTCCTTTTTTAGGTCACTAGAGAAATCTGTAATGAGTGTTTACATATGTATCAGTAGAACTGGAGCTGGGTGGGGAGAGAGCTGAAGGACATGTTTATAATTGCCGAGAGTTGCGCATGTCCTACATCTGCCTGTCTGTCTGTCATTAACGTGGGATTTGTCAGTTATGTGTTAAAAAATAAAAATAAAAATAGCCAGTTGCAGAGACTAACAGTTATGTACTTTTGGTTTATTTTTCTATGAGCATAAAAAAATGAAAGTTTAAAAAATCCAAACTGTTCAGGGCAGAATTTAACCTGGGCCCACGGAGAGGATGCAAACTGAAAGAACCTTAAAAGTAGAAAGTACCTTTAAGAGGTTTAAGGAATCTGAGCATAAGTCATTTGTGCTACAATGCCTAGCCACACTGAGGAGAGTAAAGGGTAGGGAGACACAATATTTCTGAATTTCCATGTCTTTGTGGGTTTAAGTCAGACCCTTAACCTTATTTGAATATAGTATTTTTGTAGTTTAATATATTTCATACAGAATGTATAAAGAAGATTTAATAACTGTCTCTTAGCTGTGGTTTATCTCTACCTCTGAGAAAGCCAAAATGAGTTTCTAGTGAAATGGCTGAAAGAGCATACACCGTAAGTCTTCTATCAAATTATTTCCAGTCTTGCTGATTTGTAAAAGATCTTTCAGAAAGATTCTGTCTTTCTGTGTAGAATGTTAAAGTTTGATTCTGTGCCCAAAATTTATAAAAGGAACTACAAATAACCAGTGAAAGTCTAGCTTGCCATTTTCTGCTTTTTAAAATGCCTGAGACTGCTTGCTATCACGTGGAATTTGCACTAGTCTTTAACCCAAGTTCTTCCCTCACAAAAGAAAATTATATTCTGGTGTATTACATATTTCTGACTGAAATAGCAATTAAATATCTTGGAAGAAACTAATCAAATCCCCAGGCTTCTGTGCCTTTTTGTTTTTCTCTTTCAGATGTGCGTCACAGATAGAGGACTAACTTTGTGAACGCACTCTTAGGGTAATAAGGACACAAAATGAACAATACTTATGTAATTAGTCAGCAGACACAAGTGTTCCAGGATAAGATCTTCTGAAGTATCATAGCAGAAATATAAATCTAATACTTAATGCTGCTGTTGTCAACTGTTAAAAATGGAAATATTTCTGCAGCATTTCATGTTCTCTGGATAGCTTTGCATCAGACTGAGCTGTTCTTGGGGCGTGGGATTGCACAAGGGCCGTTACCTGTTTCATTCCTGCCCCAGAAGTAAACTAGCCCAGTGGCACAATTCAAAGCAACAAAATCAGGCTGGGCCTGCAGCCATGTGTTTGCGCTGCTTCCCCAGCCTTTTGCCTGCCTTAGGGGTTATAAAGGCACCTCTTAGCTTTGACTGTGGGACCCGACCTGGAGTACTGCGTCCAGCTGTGGAATCTTCAGCACAGGGAGGACATGGACCTGTTGGAATGGGCCCAGAGAAGTGCCATGAGGATGATCATTGAGCTGGAGCACCTCTGCTATGAGGAAAGGCTGAGAAAGTCGGGGTTGTTCTGCCTGGAGAAGAGAAGGCTCCAAGGAGACCTTATAGCCCCTTCCAGTACCTAAAGGGGCCTACAAGAGAGATGGGGAGGGACTCTTGATCAGGAAGTGGATCGATAGGATGAGGGGGGATGGTTTTAAACTGAAAGAGGGGAGATTTAGATTAGATAGCAGGCAGAAATGCTTTACTGTGAGGGTGGTGAGACACTGGAGCAGGTCGCCCAGAGAAGCTGTAGATGCCCCATCCCTGGAGGGGTTCAAGGCCAGGCTGGATGGGGCTTTGAGCAACCTGGCCTAGTGTGGGGTGTCCCGGCCCATGGCAGGGGGGTTGGAATGAGATAATTTTTAAGGTCTCTTCCAACCCAAACCATTCTATGATTCTATGATTCTTTGACTGTGCTGCAAAGGTTATTGAGATTTTGAGAGAAGCAGTTTCCTGAGCACGGTAAACTTGAGTTGAGTGGCCATCAAAAAGTATAAACTACCAGCATTAATGCAATCAATTGCATGCTGTTGCTCTCTCACTATTGCTGAAAGTTGGGCTTCAGCACATCTCTAATACTGTGTATCTTCCAGCGGCTTCCCAAAGTGCTCTCCATGCACACCCAAAAAACCCTGAGAGATTCTCCCTTAACCTAAGGGGAGGAAATTTGTAGAAATGCATGTGTTATTGCACAGCAATTAAAGGATATACTCCTATAATTATTAGCACTGCTGATAAGTCATGAGTAATTCTGGGCACAGCATCCAGGTGTAGGGTATTATTGCTAGTTCTGCTTTGGAAACATACTCAAATATGCCTCTGTGCCATCTGGTGTTTCTGGTTCAGGAGAATCTCTGTATTTGTTTGTGTTCCTTGAACACTCAAAATCAAGTGCCCAGGTCTGCTTTTTTCTTTTGTACAGTTTGATTCATTTGGGAATTTTTGTTCCTGGCATAACAAAGGCGTGGTTTTGCAGTCAGCTTCAGCAAATTTAAATCTCTGCTGCTGCTGAAAATGGTGGTACTGCTCTCCCTTCCTCCCTCCTTCAGCTGCGTCTTTCCACTGCCTCCCTGGGGAAGATGAGGATGCTGATGGCTGCACGGTCAGCTGTGTCAGGGGCTGTCTAAAAATTAGTGCGTGGCTCAGATCTCAGGTGGATCATTTTGGGTTTGGTTTTTTTTTTTGATCCAGCTGACTCTGTGGCAGCCTGAGAACTAGTGGTGAAAGAGGAGAAGAGTATTTACCTGGGTTTGAGGCGAGGAGGGAGGGGAGGGTGGAGAGAGTGGGCCTGCCTCTTGGCACACTCCATCCTTAGGTCAGCTTAAGCCAATAATGAAACTGCACCTAGGAGTCCTCTAGCTAAACTCAGAGGTGAAACGTGCTTCTGGTATTAAGGAAGACCAAACATCGGAAAAATTCCAATGCTTTTTTCTTTCTTTCTTTCTTTTTTTTTTTTTTTTTAAAGATTTACTTTCTGTGTATTGTAATATCCTGAGGACTTGAAGCAGGGCCATCGTACAGGAAAAATAAATAGGCGTGGATACTGAGTGGAAACAATGGTGAGAGCTAGACAGCTCATGTAGACCTAGTCACTGGTCACTAGCATTCCCTAAAACATTATCGGTGGGAAGAATGTTGAAAATACTCTTAAACACACCAAAAAATGTCAAAAAATTATGCACAGTTTCTAAGCTTTGAGTGGGATGAAAAGTCATAGAAAAAAATTGTTACTTCCCTTTTTTTTTAATTGATCCCATCCCTCTTCCTGTGATTCCTACCTACCCACTAGGGCCTGTGAAACCTGTGCTACTGGAGACGAAGTGATTCCTCTGAGTTATATCGGTGTGTGAGTTGGGAAGGGAGCAGGGGGACTGTGAGGGGAAGGGAGGGGGAATGGGGGAAACAGATGGATCCTAGATTATGCTGCAGCTGAGATTGAAATAAAATTTCACCTTAAAATGGGGTGGCTGCTGCTTCTATGAAACTCTTGGGGATAATTCATCTGCCACTTGATAAATTGGCAGGGTTTCTTTCCAGGTTCTCTCCTCTATTCTCCTTCATGCTTTGTATGTGTATACATGTGTGTGAGGTATGTGTATGTAATTTTCAAGATGCCTGGCCCCTTTTTTCTCCTTGGCTAACTTCTGAAATAGAGCTGTCAGGATGATTCCAGCGTTTGGAGCCATATTCTTTCTGACAGAATATAACTCTTCTCCACAGTTTTCCTTTTTTACGGCCTGAAGTCAATGGTAATATTCAATGAAACCTAAGGTCAGGTTCTTGAATTTTAACACAATTTCCCATGAGAACTAGAAGGACGAAAATTCCTTTAAGACGGGGAACGAAAAGCGGAACAGCAATGTAAGGAGTAAAGACTTGTTATGTGGCTTTAAAAAAGCAGCTTGAAGAGGTTTCAGATCTCGGGGTGGGGGGATGAGCTTCATTTAATCTGTCCAAGAATTTAACACCAGTCACTGTGTTATCAGTCATTGGTACAAAAAGGTTGAACTCTCATAGCAACTGGCCATGCTAGCAATCCTGATCGTCAGTAGGTCAGCTGCAAGAAAGTATTTCAAATTAAGTAACTTCAAAAATGTGTTGAAATATAACATATACAGTCATATGAACCTATATGACATGGAAGGATTTTAAACTATGCCATAGCAAGGGGCAATACAGAATGCAACCACCAATTCCTTGGCGAGTCCTTTAAAATGTAGAAAAATGGTCAGTCAAGAGATGGGTAGATTTGGCTAGTTCCTTTATAGCTGATCAGTGTTATTATTTGATAACTCGGGAGGCAGAGACTGTAAACACTTTAGTCAACACAGAACTTTGTAATCCTGAAAAGAAATGGTGTTCATTTATTTTCTGCAAAGGAAGAGGTTTCATGCCTGTGCCCACCTCCACAGAGTGGAAATTCACAGGGACCTAGTTTTTATCTAGGCAAAGTTTCCCATATAGGAAGTGGAAATTTTAGATCTCTCTAATATCAGTTGAACTTTGAAAAATCTAAGTTCTCTTGTTCTACATATTTCTGATGTCAGGAGTCTTGGTTTTTGCATTAGTGAAATAGGATGAGAATGAAGGTGTTGCTATTTACAAACTCTTTGAAGATGTAAGGTGCTGTATATATAGAAATCATCACTTTTATATGGCTTTGGATCTGCTAAAAATGCACTGCATTTCATTGTTGGTACAGCTTTATATTGATCAGTGAGGAATAAGAATATTAAACATGAAGAAGAGTATTTTACTATATATGTTCCATTAAGAAAGACAAAATATGCTTTATTCATGTAATATTTTAAAATCTTCCACTTCCCCAAATGTCAGCTGTCAAACTTTGTTGCCATCCTTAGTAACAGCTGCAAAGTGAGACATTTCCCCATTTTTCCACTTTTGGAAGGTCTTAGCTTCCAATATCGTATCAATTGTTTAAAAAACAGGATTTAAATGGAAATATAGACAAAGAATTTTGTTTTAACTGTGATGTAGCATTGCAGGGAATAAGATAAACCCCACAGAGCAAAACATGCTAAAGGGGAAAAAAATGAAAGCAGTCTGGCCCATAGCAAGATCAACTATGAAAAATCCAGCTTTCTAAATGATGAACAGTCCAATTACATTTAAGCATTTTATGGAAAATCTACTCTGCAGGATGATATTTGTGGTATCAAAAGTGCCCCTGTAGATTTTGCCCCCTCTTAATTTTTTCAGTCTTTCCGTAACAATATCTGTTATTTCACATTCTGTTTTCAGTCTGCTTCATGTTCTCTTGCCTTGCCTCTCCCTCCCTCTCCCCCTCCTCCACACCCTTTCTCTCTTTCTCATATCATCTCAGAGCTGTTAGAAAAAATACTGCCTTTCTGTGTGTGATGTTCTTCAGCTTTAGCAATTTTCCATTTCACTTCTTTCTCGTTATACTTTTTCCATTTAATATTTGGGGAGAAAAATCGTTCTATTTGAAGGTGAGCCGAATACACTGTCACAATGTTTTGGCCCAAGTTAGTATTTTCAAATATAAAGTTTACTTACAGTTTCCTGTGTTTTCCATTTGACTGTTATTAAAGAAGGAGGAGGGAAAAAAAAAAAAAAGGTCTTAACTTTTACCATCAGCAGCAGGTGTATTTTTTACAACTGTCACTGTTACTCATCCCTCATCGAGTTTGCAGCAGCTTGGAAGCTCTGCAGGCTCCCTTGCGCAACCTGGCTCTCGCCAGGGCACCGCTCCTTTGTGGGAAGACACTGGTCTGGGACTGAAATGGTGTCATGAGTACGTTTTGGGGAAAGATGTAGTCCAAATGAGCTCTAAGGAGGGAAGTAAATCGAATTAAGTACTGCAAAAAATCGTTAGGGCAGCTTGATATTGTGTGGGGAGGTGTGGTTGTCCGAGCTGGTTAGGAGGTAGAGGGCAAGTGATCTTAAGCAGAGCCCAGGGCTTTTGAAATCAGAGAAGCCTTCATCAGCAGAGCGCCTTCTTCTAGGGGAAGCTATATTTTCAGAGTAAATGAAGACTAAAAAGGAAACAGTAAGGACTTTTAATTTTACTGGTGATTTGTGTATGTTAGTGTAGAATTTTGCATTTAATCCAAGACTGTTCTGTCCTAACTAATACTTCCTTGCAGTTTATATAAAGAGGCTGTGTAAAAGTGGACAAAAATGATGATACCACTCTTATGATATACAGAGCTGGCAAACACTAAGATACCACAGCATTTAGGCACCATGGTGATAGATGCCTTAGAGATAAATACAAGAGAGACAAACAGAATGAGTCAATGCATTGCCCAATTTGCATAAAAATTTTCATAAAATAACTTGCAGTGTTTGAGAAAGAAAATAAATATTTGGTGTTTAGGTTGCTATGGTGTTGTGGTAGTGAAAAAAACAAAGCTATGAACAAACGGTCTAAGCTACAGCATGAGTTTACTAACCAGACAGTGTCTTCTAAGTAACAAGTGAATATGAAAAAATGCTATAATTATGTAGAGGTCAGACGCAATGCCAGGTAGTGTAATGACAGCCTTTCCTGTCCTCTTAGCTTATAAAGCAGATTTCAACCATTGTTTTCAAGAATCCTCTGAAGAGGATTGTCCAGCAAGTGCTATAAATTCCTGTATTTGCTCCCATGAAAAAGCCTTACTTTTGTCTTACTGCTTTGGACTTGGTGATAGAAAGAGCAGGTTGCGTCAGCCTCTGAGAGCATTTTCTGCTTTTCCTTTCAGGTGGAATGAACAGTTACCCTGTTCTACTGTGTTGCTTTTTTGATTCAAAAGCAGTTTTTAATAGATTCTTCAACCCAAGGGTGATGAATGCTTTCCCTTGCACACTCTTCTAGACTAACATCTGGTTTCAGCAGACCACTTAAATGCATGCCTAAGTGCATCCTTAAACATTTTGTTGGGCATATGCCTAAAGGAGGATGGTAGGCACATTAAAGAGCAGGATATTCTTAAGTGCTTTTTTGAATAGGGGCCTAAATGGGAATGAAAAGAGAATTATGTGCCTTGTTTTAATTGGGTGAATTAATTAGCCAAGTATATGTTTCATTTACCGACATTATCTTTTGTAGCTATATAACTTTAAAGATTACAGAAAAATACTTCACCCAAGTTCTGTTCAATGTATATGTTTTGGTAAATAGAATTTCCCTCAGTATAATTTTGCTGCAAAGGTATTGATAAAAAAATAAGTTCTTCCTTCCATTCAGCTATATTTTGCTAGTAAATGAGCTTGCAATACTGAAAAAAAGGTTTTAGGGGGGATAAAGAAAAAAGAAAATTGACAACTTCATGCTTTTTGGAAAGTGCATCAAGGTCTAAGAATTTTGTGCCTTTGCTGCAATGTAATTATTTTTGAACTGGTGCTCCTGACTTAGGAGGCAATAACCTATTTTTTCTGTTAGGCATGAATGAATGAGCGAATTTAAGAATGAAGTACCCCAAACAGAATAAACATGCCGTTTTGCAGTTTATAAAACGTATGGCTCTGATAACACAGCTCAAGGAAGGCACACTCTTTTCTAATGGGTGAGTGGCTTGAAAAGTGGAGTTCTGCATCACAGTACAGCAAGACTAGTTACTTTATCTAATTTGTAGTCCATTTACTAGGGGCAAGGGTAAGAAATTTAAGGTTAACTTAACATATCTGTCCCTCTCATGAAACTGCCTGGTGCTCTTGTAAGCTTCCATAGGAGGTGGGGGAAAA
The DNA here is from genome assembly GCA_013399435.1 of Arenaria interpres. NCBI lineage: Eukaryota > Metazoa > Chordata > Aves > Charadriiformes > Scolopacidae > Arenaria > Arenaria interpres. The sequence goes on from VXAK01009335.1 coordinate 15,500, forward strand.
CCATGAGCAGAAACGATAGCAAAATTAGCCATCAGAATTACACTAGAGTTAGTCAAGTTCGGGCTCGATGGAATTGGCAACCGGAATTATTTTCTTTCTCTGCTTAACTTTTACTGAAAACTCTCTCAAGAATGGTATATTTTGCCAATATTTTTCCTTGCAGATAACTTTAAATAAAAGGAAACTATCCCCCAAATGCATACTTACGCAGGCATTTGGAATGCAGTAAGTGTGGTTTCATTATGACTGAGCAATTTCAGCTGTGAGCAACTATATAGCAAAAAAGTAGAAAAAAATAAATACATCTTTGGAGGTAAATTAAATTGCAGTACCCAAAGAATTGGGATCTGCCTTTTATAATTTGTACAGGACAAAACTGAAATAAAAGTAAAAGTTCAAACTAGATTCTCCGTTGCTTTCAAATGCCTTTGTAGAAATGAAATTGAAATAGAGTCTAGGGACTGACACAGCTTTCAAATATTTTTCTCTTTGTTGACAACATGTACTGATCAATCTGTACTCTATGTAAAGATTTTGTCTAAAATTCGAAAAGCCTTTGTAAATGAAATTCAACAGAAACAACGATCTCTCTAGGCAGAAATTATCTTATCCAGGACTGTTGTTTGCATAGTGTATATCAGTGCATATGTGCATATCCATGTCTGTGGAGATGTTTTAGGGAACAGGTAGAGAAAAGACAATCCTGACAATATTATTTGTAAAGTATCGCTACCCATTCATTCCCTGAATGATGTTGCACCATCAAAAACACTAATTGGATTGCACGATTGCATGACTCTCCGGAGTATTGCATCTCAGCAATAAAATCCCTACAGAGTCATTTATCATGTCAAAGGGTAAGTGATATTTTTTGGGGTATCCATCTGAATAGATGAAAAACAAACACTGCAGTTTGGGAATTTATAGATATATAGACATGACCTGTTGTGAATGAGTGATCTGCAAGATTATGCACCGAATGTGCTTCAAATGGCAACATAAAAGGCATTTCAGTATATAAATATTAGATGTCTTTTTTTAAGTTTGAGGTACTCATAGTTCTAGCCAGCCCTCTAACACCTCTGAATGCTTCCATAATGCAGGATCACAATGGAAGTCAAACAACCATGGAATGAGTCCACCAAGGAATAACGAAGTGGATTTTGCAGTTAGGAGAGTATTATTGTTTTATTAGCTCATAGCAATGTGTGTTACAGGCAGGCCAGTCTGTCTTTCCTAATGCCGTAATGTACTCATGTTCAGCAGCCTTCCTGGCTGAAGTCCAATAAAGATATCTTGAGGGGATCATAATTTTTCTAAGGGGTATGGTTTTTCCAGTGAGGATTTTGGTCTTGAGTCTGCAAAAATCAACACTTTTTGATTGACTTCAAAAATATGAATAGTGGACTCCAATGGGAAAGGCCTTTAATTTTCAAAAGCATGTTAGGCTGAACTCTACAGATGGACTTCTATTCTTAGTACTGTAAGCACCTATCTTGCCTAATTTCAAAATACCCCAAGTCAGCTACAAGGTAAGGCCAGGAGCACTTGCATCCTGAGTTATCAATGTCTGCAGTACAGAGACGTGTCGTTTTTTGGACATTGCCGGAAGAAATGCAGTCTTAACCATGCATTAACCATGCAGTATGGTCTCTTACATCATATCCAAGCGCTACTGGGATTCACAAAGTAGATATTCTTTTCTTTCAGTAAGCTATATAACCTAGCCTGGTAGCAGTTACTGGTCTGACAAGCATATGTGTGTAGTTTTTGCCCTTCAGCACTCCCACTTTAAAAAGTTTCCCACCTAATGGCTTCCTGAGTATCCAGAGATAAGGGGTTGCTAAGAGCTTAGTAACAAGGGGGTTCTTCCACAGAAGGGAAAGATTAGGTCTCTTTTGGGATGCATTAGGTATTTCATTTTTTAAAATGCATTGTTTAATTGAGCTATGAGTCCTGGGTCTTTGCTGCTGCAGGTTGTAAGCCACTTTACTACCATCTTGCTTTCTCTATGTCTCCTAAAGGGAATTTTGGTAGGGAAGAAGCAGGAAAATAATTCTGCATCTGGCTGTCCTTGGGAGGAAAAAGTCTTTGAAGAAGGAGTCATTCCCCTTTGGTTCAAGAAAAAAGTGCTTAGAAGAAGACTGTATGTTGTCACTCTTGAATAGAAGGAGGTACCTCCCCTATGCATGCTAACATGGCATAATTGTATAGATTAAAGGACTTGAGTCCCTTTCCTTTGATATTTCCAATGTTTTCTAAGTGCACTGACTTTCCATGTGCCATTCCTAGGTCTCCCCAGGACTTGTTAAGAAATTGTGGTATCTAAGTTGATACCAGAAATTCTATTCAGTGGTGGGCTTACCCATCCCCCAAAAGAAAGAAATTTTGTTATATTAATTCAAAAAGTACTCTTACCGGGATCTTGGCAATAGGGAATTCTGAGGGCAGAGACACGTCTTAAACCCTTCTTCAGAATTCAAAAGCCTTCCTTACATCTATTTGGGATTCTCCATTTTTCTGGAATTGCCTCTAAACTGTCTTAAACAAAACAAAACAGATTACAAGAGAAAAGTTGGGAGTTGGAGCAAAAAGGATTGAGCAGTGTGAGGGGAAAAGGCATTCCGTTTTTGTTAAAATGCATCCCAAAGAACCTATTTTTAGACTATAAAGTTTGGTGCATCTCACCCAATTTCAGGTACCTCGGTGAGGGGCAGAAAAACGAGTCAGTTACTCTAAATTCTTCCAGTTGGATATGGAAAGTGACGGGCAATTCCAAATTGCCCAAACCACCTCTGGTTTCCTTGGTGCTTCCCCACTGCTTATAAGGGTAGGCAGAACAAATTAGATTGTCACTTAGGAATGAGGTTAATGTTATTAAAACTCTGGCCTTAAAAAATCATATTTCCTAAGAGATTTTAGTGCTGAAAGATGGAGAAAAAAAGTACCTATCGGGATTTCTGAAGATATTTCACTTCCACTGATTTTAATGGAACTATGTGAATACTTTGAAATCTAATGAAGTTCCTGAGTACCTTTGGAAACTAGGTCTGCAAACCTGAGTTTCACGGAAAACAAATAGAATTTAATATATTAAAAGCTAAGTTATCCAAGAAAATCAGAATTTGATCCTTTGGACAGTTCAGTAGCTTTCCAAAATGTAACCTTTGCCCACTAACTTCTTAGGGCAATTGGATCTTTAGTTTAATTAGGATTCTTTGGATAATAAAATAAAATAACTTATGAAAATAAACAAATTCATCAATGGCAGAACTGCAGGAGAGCATTACCTACAAGAACAGAGATTCCAGTTCAGCTAAGAAATTCCTCAACACCTGAGTGCCATAAGTGGGAAAGGTAACAAATGTAAATTAGTTTTTGCCCAGCTGCTTATATTCTTTTCTTAATCTATATTCTTTCTTCAGACACAGGTGACTGGGGTGGAATTTTTGTGTAATAGTTTGCCTGCTCTTATGTTACTGCTGTTTCTAAAAGGATGTCTCATTCCTCCTAATATGGAGCTCCACAGTTCCATTTTATTGTGCAAGCAAAGTGATCCTTCCTTTGCTCAGAGGTCCACTGGCACCAAGAGGGTGTAGTGCCAAGGTGCAGACGCTCCCATGTAGAGTAATTTGCAGGATCAGCCTAAACTTGCATGTATTTGTCTTTCCTGCAGCTGAAATATGCTATTTATCCTGAAATAGCAGCATCAGTAATCTTTAAGTAGGGTATTACAGAAATTGAACAGCGATATGTCCATGATACACAGGAAAATGTGTGCTATTATAGTTATTAATTAACACATTAGAACAAGTCTATGGCAAACTTATGAACTAAAATGGAGAGTGCGTTCTGATATAGTGATTTTTTGCTAGGTATTTTACTAACACTTGTATTATTATGCAAATAAGCAAATAATATTTGTAGAAATCCTGTATTTATTACTTATCGCTGTTAGATAATTTCAGCAGGAATAACTAGGACCTTTTTATCTAAAACCACTTGAGTAGAAATAAGAGTCACTGGAGTGAGAACTGATACTTTTTAAATGATCATGAATATATTTACAGTTGCTCTATTTTTTCCCTTTTGTCATTTTTTTAACAGCAATATGGTGTGATTTCCAGTATCTATTTCAGCAGGATATTTTAACAATAACACAAATCTGCGGCACAACAGTGTTACTATTAAAAAAATTGCTATATATTATAAAGTGCTACCCAAGAATGCAACAGTGGCATGAGAATGTTACATTACATGTAAATATGCCGAGAAAACCTGATTTGTCTGTAGAAGTGACATACCCGTTGTTAAAATACAGCCTAGGTGCACCATGAAGATAAAATGAAGTAAGTTCTTTAAGGGGGTCTTTGATGAAGCTTTATTTTATTTATTATAATAGGGGAAAATGAAATAAATGCTAACATTCCCAATGAATGAAATATCTGAATTGCAAATATGCTAAGTTTAAATTTTGCATACCTGATAAACGTCTTATTTCTATATTCAGGCATGATCGTTAAATTTTTAAATAGCTTAGTACCGGATTCATTAATTCTAGAAGTAGCATTATTGACATGTTACTTGGCTGAACGAGCCATCCCACTACACCTTAAAAATATTTTTGGTACATTTACCAAAACACTAACTCGATACATTACTTCCCATTACTGTTGATAAAAATGTTGATAAATTTGTAGTTTGGGTTTGCTAATCACAGAGTATCAGTTTTTTGGGTTTCTTTTTTCTTTTTCTTTTTTTTTTTTTCCTGGTCAGTATAAAAGAAAAAATCTCTCTTGAATGTGCAATGGAAGCAAGTGTTTTTCCAGTTCAGCAGTTTCTGCTGAATTGTAAACAATTGGGTTGTTTCAGGAGGAGAGTAGCATGGTCCGTAACTCCGACAGCTAGTAGTAGTTTAGTTTACTGCTTCTACCACCTGCCTTCTGGCTTAATATTGGAAGCAAGAAGCATGCAATTAAGTATGAGGAAATGAAAATAAATGACACCGTTCATTGCACATTACAAAGTGCCTGGCAGAAAGAATGCAGCTTGCCTGGACCTGATGACCCTTGGGGAAAACATGTCTCGTGCCTGGGAAGACGCCAGTGAATCAGACACTGACCCTGGTTTCATCTGTTAACGAATGCTTTGATTTCCTTCTTAACAATTTTAAACTTTTTTTTTTTTTTTTTTAATCATAGTCGGCTTCTGAAAATCAGGGAGATCTTAAAATAAAGTGAAACATGTACAGCATGTGTAGAGGCTATAAGACACCAAACATGCAGAGATACATTCGTGATCATTTCTTGAGAAAAGTTATTTGGATTACACCCCTAATTGGGCCAATTTAAACTGATTATTAAATTCTAAGTCTTATTCTAGAGATGAACAGCTTTTCAAAAGATTAATTCCATCTAAGCAGCAGTAACTGCGCCGAATGCAGTATTACTGGGTGTGTAACTCAAATCCTCCCCTCACCCCAGAATCTGAATGCTCAAAACTTGTTTCAAATGCCAGCTCTGTGAATGCTATACATTTTTTTCTATGTATGGCTCATGCAGTGGTTAGAACATAATAGTAATAACTGGTTTTTAGTCACTCCTCCTAAATTGTCTAAGCACCTTTACAAAGCTGAGCAAACGTTATCCTGATATTACAGAATAGGAAGAAACTGCACCACAGAGAAATCTGGTGGCTCGCTTAGAACACATAGCACATCAAAGAGGAGTTCAAAGTGAGATAACTAATTGAGCAAGAAAATAAAGGGTTTAACATAAATCATGTTATTGTGCTGCAGAAGTCAAATTCATCTTTTTTAGAGCCCAGATGACTCTAATGCGTGAGTTCAGCCACTACTGCCTGATTTAGGTGGCCACGTATAAATGGTGGGGAAGCTTTCATAATGAAAGCAGAAGCAATTAGACGCCTTCATATCTTCATGATCTGCTACAAAACTAGAACTCATACGAGGCTTGCCAAAGTTTGCAAACTTTTCAGTGAAGCTAAATAACCAGAGAAAACTATAAATCAGATAATTTCAGGTAGAAATGCTGCCAAGACTTCGTGGTTTTTAATGATTTCATCTTGAAGAAAGGAGCATCTTGGTAACTTGATGGGTATTGTTTTGAGTATTGTTTTTTTCACCCCATAACCCCAAGTAAAACTCAAGGGTGCAAACCCAGGAGGAACTGAAACTTTATAAGGATTCACAGACCCTCCAAACCAAAACCACCAACTTTCTCATTTCTGGCTGTATGCAAGTGTATGAATTCTACCTCTCTCTTTAATATTACATGCACTCTCTGTAGGATTTTCTGGCTTTTTCATGCACATTTAGGTAAGTTTCCCATGTTCTGTGAAAGGTAGTCTTCTCTATTGTGCTTCTTAACAGGACTTTTTAGACCCCTGTAGAAAAAAGGGTATTTGGATGTCAGTGGTTCAGCCTCTGCTAGTTAAAAAGCACATCTTTCCAGAGATGTTTTCTATCCATAGTCCTGCACAACATGAAATATGGTTGACAGCTATATTACCACACTGCAGATTGCAAAGCAATTCACATTCACACTTCTAAGTGCCTCTCCTTTCAAGACTTATGGATGTATGCCAAATTACTTGCATTGTGGTATACGGCCTTCTATATGTACTTTATAGAACAGGCCTTTGGTTTCCATTAAAATCAATGAAGTAGAGCCCAAAAGAGCTTTTCTGAAGTGTGTACTAGATGTCAGACAAGGTTAATAATAAAATACTTCATGTATAATATGCATCTTCAACATATTTCAGTGTTTATCTTTCTGATGGTATTTTCTTTATTTAGGATGGAAATTCCACTGCTGAATTTAACTGTTGGGTAGGGTTAAGTTCAGCTTTCATTTTTTGCCCTCATTCCTGTCTCTATAAAAAATGAATATATGATTTCATACCCTATTTAGGCAGTGTTTTCAAATGTAACGGACCAGCAGCCATTTAAGGAGCCTGTGTTAACAAAACTATCATTGCTATCGCAAATGAAATGGGAAGGACACAAGATACCCTGCAATGCCATTTCATCTAGACAAATTAGTAACTACGCTGTATCATAATGCCTCATTCTTTGTCACTAAGTTCACATATTTCATCAGAGCAGTTGTTTGACAGACAAGTGAAAAAGGATGCAGTTAAAAATCAGCAGCAATGGTTCAGT
>VXAK01009336.1:1666-18001 GCA_013399435.1 Arenaria interpres
TCGGAGCAGAGATGCACCGTCATTGCCCACGGCTTGGGGGGTGGTGAGCCGGGGAGGGTGGGGGGGGGAGCCACCAGGCTGGCAAGGTCTCCGTACACGGTGCCAGCTGCCTCTCCCCAGCCCCGTCCGGAGGAGGTTTTGGGATGAGGAGGCTTCAAACCTCAGCAGAGGGGCCCCTTTTCCCTCTCTGTGGTCCCCTGGGTCTGCGTGGCCACGGCTGGCAGGACCACCCCCTCCCACTCACCTCCCTCCCTGCCCTTGCCCTTGGCTTCTGCCTTCCCGTGGCAGTTTTGCAGCGCTGCCTCCGAAACGTCGGAGCAGGAGGAGACCCCCCCCTGCCTTGCTCGTCCCGGCAGCTCCGGGGCAGGACAGCTTTTTGCAGCCCCCGTCGTGCAGTCGAGACCCGGCGCTGACTGCTCTTTCAGATTTGCAAGTCACCCGGCTCCGGCGCCTCTTTCCTTGTCTCCCGGGTGCCTTTTTGAGTGGAAAGTCCCCCCCGACTCCATCGCACGGAGACGCCATCTGGTCACCTCCTCCAGCGCCGGGGTGGCTGCGACAGGCAGGGAACCCACCGGGAAAGGCTTTATGCTCACTCACGCTGGTAGCCGGGCATAGGGAGCAGACCTGTCCTTTGATGTGGCCAGCTGGCAGAGGGCCTGTGAGCAGCAGGCTTCCTCGCAGAGGCACATCTAGGTGGGCTTGTGGCCATCTCATATTAACCCCTTCCATCCTCAAAAAGAGCCCCGGGGGTGATAGAAGGGCCTCAGCGTGCCCAAAAATTCAAACCTATGACCCATAGAGAGGGCCCATGCTTTGGCACTGGCTTCTTTAACCCATCCTCCTCTAGCAGGAGCTGGTTGCCTGAAATGAGTAGATTTGGGCCCAAAACAACGTGGTTATTTTGCTACATACATCTTCCGAAAAGCCCAGCCTTCTCTGGTATGCCTTCCTGAAGCTGTCCTCCTGAGCAACTGTTGCATCCAAGCTGGCTTGGCTTGGCTTCCCGAAAGGCTCTACTCAGCAGAAGCAGACGTTAAATCAGAGAACTGTGGGGATTCGCGTTACTCAGGGGGCTAAACTGGATTGTTTGACGTGGGAGAGGGGTCTGAAGTGGGGACCCCCGGCATGCCCTGCCGCTTCTGTCCAGCTGCGGGGACCTCTGTTGCTGTCGCTGATACCCTCCTTCTTGGGGGGGTTGCGCCCTTAAGCCGTGAGGGTCTGTACCTAATGGAAAAGCAGTTTGAGCTAAGGGGAGGAGAAGGAGGAAGAGGCTGCGGAGGCCTCGTGGAGCCTCTCCAGAGGATGCTGGAGTACACCCTGCCAGCCGTGGGAGGATTGCCAGTTTGCTCGGTGCCTTGGCAGCTCTTGAACCTTGCTGAAAGGACGGCGCAGACCTGAGAGCGGTGCCCGAGAACCCATTCCCCTTCCCGCCCGGCGGTCCCTCCTTGCGGGCCACCAGACTCTTCACATCACAGCCCTCTGCTCCGTGGAGATGCTCGGGAAGGCGACGAGGATGTGCCCAGCCAGACGGAGTTATCCGACCGCAGTGGTTTCAAAGCAGGTTCCAGCTACTTCCATCCTCCGTCTTTCACCAGCCCCGTTCCTCTGTCGCTGGTGACACGGTGGACTGACCTCTGTGGGGCAGAGCCCACCCACAGAGTGGTGGGACCTTCTTCCGGACATCGATTCTTCCGGACACTTCATTAATTGGGAACCAAGCAAAATCAATAAGCCGGGAACAAAAGGAAGTTTGATGTTTTATACTAATTTCTTCCAGTAAATGAGTGCCTGGCAAAATGCTGGCTGCGCATTGAAGTGCCTGAAGTTACAGGTCTTTTCTGGAAGATGGTTTTCAGCTGTCTCCTATTTAAGGATTTGTGGTTACATTAGTGACCCAGGTCAGGGCTACGACTTTGGGGTTGAAATAGATATTCACTCTCTGCGATCTTGCAGCTGCCCGGCCTTTAAGGTGATGTTTACTCCAGGCCTTTTTTCTCCAGGTGAAAAACAAGGAGGATAACTAAAACTCTGAGTCCTTTTTCAAGAGTCTAAATCATTTCCACAAGCATTTTTTTGAAGAGAGAAGGTGAAGATGGAAGGAACTGCCACGCCTGGGGGATCCCCCTGATCCTAGGTCATTTCAGACCTGCACAGATTTCCATCACGTTCTCCCTGTCAGTGCTCTTGTCAGTTGTTGTCACTGGTGACCCAGGTGTCACTGGGCTCTTGCACACTGGTTGTGTGGGAGAGGCTGCGTGGTGTTGCCCAGATTGGCTTTACCCTTCGGACAACGCCTGTCGTCCTGTCCCCCCGTCCCCAGGAGAGCTTCCAGTTGAGGGCAAGTGTTTGTGCGGTGTGAGAAGGTGAAGGAAGGCAGGCTGTGGGGTGAAGTCCAATACTGGTAAGGAGGTACTCATCTGTTTGGTAGTCTGTTGGGCACTTGTGAGGCTACAGCTCGCTACTGGGACCAGTTTGGGACTCTCCAGTACGAGAAAGGCGTAGGAACCCTGCAGTGACTCCAGCAGGGGCCATCAGGATAGTCAGGGGGACACAGGATGGTGGTCAAGGACTGGGACAAAGACCTGTAGAAGCAGTAGGATCTTCATGCTTAGAGCTACTAGGACTTCGACCAAACCAAGCAGAGATCCCCTAGAGGTCCCTTCCCTCCCCAGCTATCCAAGGGGCATGCTCCAAGCTGCCAGAGGGAAGCACGACTCCAGATCTTTTAATGTTTCCCATCTTTTAACTTTTCCCAGGGTTTTGTGCTACCAGGTCCGACAGGGAATCCTGCTGTGCACAGCAAAGAAACAAGGCCCTTTCCTAAGCTGCCATCTTTGAATCGTGGTGTGCTTCCCTGCATCCTCCTGCTCCGTTTAAGAGTAACCCAAATCTTGGCTTTTAAAAACTGCCGCCAGCGAATGGAGAACGTTCTTGGGTGGCGCTGCCAGTTCCCAGTGTGAATTAGGAAACGATTCTTTTCCTTTGGAAAATGGAAGTGTCAGATTTAAAACGGGCTCGGGTAAATGCATGGTTTTTCACAACTAAAAGAAGGAAACCACAGGAGCCGGTACCAGCTTCAAGTTCTGATTCTGTGATGCAAAGAAACAGCCTCCTTTTTCTTCCCTACCGCCCAGGTCCTTTGCACCAAGCAGATATTTTTTTACTTCATTAATTGAGAAGTTTGTCTGATCTCTTTATTTCCCCTTTTTAGGCCATGAACCCGGACTTGTGCAGCTGGTGAATTACTACAGGGGAGCAGACAAGCTGTGCCGCAAAGCATCTCTGGTGAAGTAAGAAATTCGCTGAAATATTACGTGGGATTGGCAGAATTTTTTATTTATTTATTTGTTTTCTTTTCTTCTGACCGTTGTCGGGTGTTGAACCTGTTGAGAGGGTATTTCAAAGAACAGCTGTCCGGGGAGCGTCCTGGCATGTGCTGTCTTCCAGACTCCTGTGCTGGTCTCCAGAGCTAGCTCTGTGCACAAAGAGCTCTTTTTAACTTCAGGGGAAATGCCATTTTCACTGAATTACATCTGCTTGAAACCACAGAGGGTATTGAATCAGATTAGGACCAAATCAAAAGGAAAAAAAAAAAAACAAAACAAAACACCAAATATATCTGCTCTTTTTCCTTGTAGACATTTAATTAAAACCTACTCCTTTTATTCTCTGTTTCATACAGAGATGAGACACTAATATGCCTTTAGCTAATCGGATTTGTTGGTCACACAAATGCTTGGAGACATCTCCAGGAAGAGCTCTGGGGGTTATTTCTGCATGACCAGCCGTGCTAGGGTCTCCTGGGGAAACGTGGATGAGCTTTCGTTGTAGATAACCCTCGTCCCTCTGCAAACTCTGCGGCCATTGGGGCATCTTCACGTCAGAGCTCTTGGCCTCCTTCAAGCGTTTGATTCCACGTTGGTGTCTGTTGCTGTTCTCCCGGCTGATGCAGGTTGCGTGCTGATCCAAGGCCTCTCCTTCCCCTGTGAAGAACCCCGGTCCCAGTTGCTTTCTTCACAGCGGTGAGGGTGTTTGTCAGGAACTGGCAGAATATTTTTTTTAAAGAAGCACTCCCGGCGCTCCCCGGCTGGATTTCTCTGCAGCCCATGGTCTAAAGGCAGTGCTGAATGTGCTTGCACGCCTGTTTTTTCTCTCCTGAAGCTCGGCTCACCTTTCTAGCTGTGGGGTCAACCGTGCGTCAAGCTGCTTATGAACCCAAGGGACCACAAATGGCATTCCTCGGGGCTCCCAGGGTGTGACTGCCTGCCTGCCCCTTCCACAGAGAGAGAGTCAGCAGGTCATGAGCTCTGCTTTTGGCCTTAAGCGAAGCACAGAGTGAGCATTCAGGGAGGTAGGCGGCTCCCTTGGCTCTGAAAGAAAACAGGGCTGGGCTCTGCTACCAGGAGTTTGCTGGCATCTCTAGACGTCACTGGTAGGAGAGATGGGAGACTGCGTGATGCAAGGGGGGATCCCAGACACCTCGGGGTGTATAGCTGTGCCTTTGCTTTCAGTGCCTTCCCAGCGGTCTCCGTCCACAAGTGGGACAACCTGATCAGATCTCGGTGGGGATGGGACCAAGAGCTAAGTGCCGTTGCTGCTCTGGCTTCCCTTCTGCCTGTTGTGACCGCAGCGTCCCTCCCTGCCCCGTTCTGTGCCTCGGTTCCCTTGGGCAGAGATGGTGCAGGGAGCGCACGGCCAGCTCTAGTGAGGTGGAAACTTCTCTGCTGAGCGTTTCACGGTAGCCACGGCACCTACAAAACGTTTCCTGAAAGCTTGCAGGTCTGGTTCAAAGAGCGGTGGTCGTTGGCTGCAGGTTGGGGATGCCACGATATCTTCGGGAAAAACCTAATTTCAAGGGTCTAAGGAAGATACAGTAATTTAGCACAGCCTGCCTGCCAGCTGCTGGTCATCACCGAGCAAAAGGGCCCAGTTAATGATGATTTTTACTTATTTTTACTTAATTTACTTATACAGATATACAGAAGTTTACTTAACTGCTGGGGAGGGTACAGCAGAGGGCTACAAAGATGATGAGAGGCCTGGAGCATCTCTCCTACGAGGAGTGGCCGAGGGACTTGGGGCTTTTTAGTCTGGAGAAGACTTTGGGGGGATCTAATCAATACTTATAAATACTTAAAGGGAGGGTGTCAGGAGGACGGGGCTGATCTTTTTTTCCGTGGTGCCCAGGACAAGAGGAAATGGGCAGAAACTTGAGTATAAGAAGTTCCACCTAAATGTGAGAGTGGCAGAGCCCTGGAAGAGGCCGCCCAGGGAGGTGGTGGAGTCTCCTTCTCTGGAGACATTCAAACCCTGCCTGGACACGTTCCTGTGCAACCTGCTCTGGGTGGACCTGCTCTGGCAGGGGGGTTGGACTAGATGATCTCCAGAGGTCCCTTCCAACCCCGTGTGATTCTATGATGTCCCTGCAGGTGGGGACGCTCTGGAGACTAACAGCCTGTCTCTCTTCACCCAGGCTAATCAAGACAAGCCCTGAACTGTCGGAGTCCTGCACATGGTTCCCAGAGTCGTATGTGATTTACCCAACAAACCTGAAGACCCCTGTGGCTCCAGCACAGAACGGAATTCGCCATCTCATAAACAACACGAGGACAGACGAGCGGGAAGTCTTCTTGGCAGCTTACAACCGGCGGCGGGAAGGCAAAGAAGGCAACGTGTGGATCGCCAAGTCCTCCGCTGGCGCCAAAGGTTCGTTCTCCAGCAAAATGAGCCACCTTCTCATTATTTCTTACACCTTACTTGGTCGGTAGAGTCCCCCAGGTTTTGGCTGAGCCCAGCTGGTATCTAGCCTGTCTGAAGGGCTTCACCCACCAACTCCATCCTGTGCAACCTGCTCTGGGTGGACCTGCTTTGGCAGGTGGGTTGGACTAGATGATCTCCAGAGGTCCCTTCCGACCCCATGTGATTCTGTGATTTGTTCTGCTTGGTGGCATGGTGCTCCTGACAAGCATTGTAACGTGCACGTGCTACCTAGGACGTGGACGGCAGTGAAAGGACCTCCACTTTCCTACACGTGCACCTCCAAATACAGGAGAGTTTGCTGCAGGGAGAAGGCAGCACGGACCGGCAGGCGAGGGGGATGTGGAGAGCAGGAGGTAACGGGGAGCAGAACAGGATACGGGGAGGAGGGCAGCAGGCAGGACAGCAGCTTTCAAGTGCAAGGAGCCCAGCTCTCCGTGCTGCAGCTAAGCCTGGTTTCAGCTGGGCAGAAATACTGCTGCTTGGGCTTTCCACCAAACCCAGATGCCTGGTGCCAGTGGCCTACCCACGGTCACACTGAGAGACTGGCTGAGCACCCACGGGCTCAGTGCATCCAAATTACACCCAAGCCTCGAGGGAAGGTACCAGCGCAAAGACAAGCAATGCGATGTCTTTATGTCCCTCTAATTTGAATAAGGCAATAGATACCTAAGGGACAATGTGTCCTTCCTTGTTCCAGGCTCATTGTGTCGCTCGCTTTACAGAAATAATCATAGAATCATAGAATGGTCAGAGTTGGAAGGGACCTTCAAGATCATCAAGCTCCAACCCCCCTGCCCTGGGCAGGGACACCTCCCACCAGACCAGGTTGCTCCAAGCCCCATCCAGCCTGGCCTTGAACCCCTCCAGGGATGGGGCAGCCACAGCTTCTCTGGGCAACCTGGGCCAGGCTCTCATCACCCTCACAGCAAAGAATTTCTTCCTAATATCTAACCTAAATTTCTGCTCTTCCATTTTAAACCCATTACCCCTTGTCCTGTCACTGCACTCCCTGACAAAGAGTCCCTCCCCAGCTCTCCTGGAGCTCCCTTCAGATATTGGAAGGCTGCTCTAAGGTCTCCCCGGAGCCTTCTCTTCTCCAGGCTGAACAACCCCGGCTCTCTCAGCCTGTCTTCACAGCAGAGGTGCTCCATCCCTCTGATCATCTTCGTGGCCCTCCGCTGGACCCGTTCCAACAGGTCCATGTCCTTCCTGCACTGAGGACTCCAGAGCTGGACACAGAGCTCCAGGTGGGGTCTCACGAGCGCAGAGCAGAGGGGTAGAATCCCCTCCCTGGCCCTGCTGGCCACACTCCTCTCGATGCAGCCCAGGGTGCGGGTGGCTTTCTGGGCTGCCAGCGCGCACTGCCGGCTCATGGTGAGCTTCTCGTCCACGAACCGAGCCATTAGGTGAGGTAGCTGGACGCAGCTGTAGATTCAGGGCTTTGGTAACTACGTGCTGTCTGTCAGTTACGGCAGTATCAGGGGCACGTTATCAGAATGGATTTATGAAAATTTGCCTCGCTGAGCGTGCAGAGCCCAGCCTGAGGAAAGAACCTGGTCTTTTCAAAGGGAACGAGCCCACGTGTATTACTCGCGTTTACTCGCTTTTGATGCAGTCTTACAAAAAATCACCAGAGAATGTGAAAGCCGGGGGTGGCTGCAGGGAGGCTGCATGATAAAACTGTCCTTCACGCTTGCTTCCCTTCGCTGCTCTGCTCTCTTGGCTGTGTTACCATGAAGCATCAGAATATGTTTGTTTTCCTCAAGGAGGAAAGGGAGAAGAGTCCTTTTGTCATGCCAGTGAGGGAATGCGTCTCTGTGTAGTGTAACTGTCTGGCAAAGAATCAGTCTGGGAAACTGCAGATGGGGAGGTTTAAACTCTCCATATACTTTATTCAAGTGTGTTCCCATCTTTTCCGCAGTAACCTTTCGTATTCATCAGTGTGCTGCAGAACTCAAGCTGGGAATTAAAGTGGAAAGCAGAGCCTCGTGTTAATCTTCTAGAGGCAAGTTTTAAACGTCTGGGGATTTCTTCTGGTGAAGAAGGCGGCTTGTTGACTGTAATTGCTGAGGCAGATCTAGCTCGGGCACAGCCCCTGACTCAGGACAGGTCTAGTGGAAGCGTGGCTGTCCATCAGTAAAAAGAAAATGAAAGGCTTAGGATGTCCTGACTTAAAAGTGGAGAGATTTTTCAACTGTGGCTAGAGGTTTTGATGTTTCCTTTGAGGGAAGGGACAGCTGCCCCACGTAAGCTGCTTTGCTGCCTCACTGGGTTGCTGTCAAGGTGCGTGGTTAAGCCAACCTCCCTCTTCTTTCGCCGTCTGTCCGGTGCAGAACGGGTGCCTGCTGATCTTCCCGCTGCAGGGCCTTTACTGGCTGTGTTGACGGCGACCTTCAGAGGTCACAGCTAGGAGCATTTTCCATGGGATGATCCTATCAAACTGCCTGCGCTCCAAAGGCACACAGAGGTGTGCCCCCTCGAAGTGTGGAAGTGTGTTGCTTTTTTTTTTCTTTCTTTTTTTCTCCTTTTCGCTCAGTATTTCCTCAAAAAAAAAAACCAAAAAAAACCAAAACTCAGCACAAAATTAAGACTTAAGTCAACAGCTTTAGTCAAAAAAGTGAACTCAGCGCCTGAAGACTGGAAATTGTGCCAGAGGAGCGTTAGGTAATTTTACCTCAGCTGGTTTATCCCTCACGTGGCACTGTGCCATCCCTTTATCAAATCCCAGAAGGGGATATGTTCTCTCTTCATGGCTCTGCAACGGTGGTTTCATATCTGGACTCTTGCAGTAAATGAACAGTGACAGCTTCAGCCCAAATGTGGCAGGATTTAAAAGGCGCATCTCACTTCTTTAATGAAGGGCTTCCGCAGCAGGGGAAAACGCTGACTATGTGGATGAGCAGTTTTGAAACAGTTCTTTTCCTAATTTCAGCGATGATTTGAATAGAAACTTAAATGAACTCGGTAAGCAGCGCGACACTGCGCAAGGGTGCGTGTGTGGCTGCCTCTGGCAGCCAGAGAAGCCAGAAAGGGGGGAAAAGTCTGAGTGTAGGATAAAAGAACACGAAAAAACCCAACAAAATGCTAAAACCCCTGAAACCCCCATTCTCCAAACTGCTGAAAAGCAGGGAAAAATGAAATTCAACAAGTGTTGAACATGTGCACCACCCCCTTACCCTCTCCACCAAGTCCAGCTGGAAAAAAAAACTGGAAGAGGAAACAAAATCCCTCCGAACCAAGCAGCTGCTTCACTGCTTGCCGGGGTCCCTGTCTGCTGTGCATTCACTCGCACCTAAATAGCCAGCCCCCTGCAGACGAGTCCCAGGCAGACTGTGCCATCTCGGCTACTCTTGGTTCCCATTTGCGTTGGCTCCAGTTACGAGGGATCCAAACGTCCCGCGATGTGGTAACGGGGAGATCTCTCTGCAGATTCACTGCCCGACCCTGAGCCAACGCGGTGCTGTCCCTGGGGGCCGTGGGCTCTGGCACGTCCTGTGGCTTTTTGGGCAAATGAGCCATGGTCTGCTTGGGGCCTGAGAAGAGCTCCAGCAAAGGTAGGAGGATCCTCTGCCTCATTTTGTCTTTTCTGTGCCAGGGGAAGGGATCATGATTTCTTCAGAGGCTGCAGAGCTCCTGGACTTCATCGATGAGCAGGGACAAGTGCACGTGATTCAGAAATACCTGGAGAAGCCTCTGCTTTTAGAGCCAGGGCATCGCAAGTTTGACATCAGGTAGCCTTTCCTGCTTTTGTAATACTGGTTTTTGTTTTCATGCTGTTTCGTTTTAAGGCACTGGGACTAGGGTTTGTTCCCTTGCCCCCCCCCCCCTCCCCAGGAGCTGGGTTCTCGTGGATCATCAGTATAATATCTACCTCTACAGAGAGGGTGTCCTGCGGACCTCTTCCGAACCATACAACAGTGCTAATTTCCAGGACAAAACCTGCCACTTGACCAATCACTGCATTCAGAAGGAATATTCCAAAAACTACGGGCGGTATGAGGAAGGGAACGAAATGTTCTTTGAGGAGTTCAACCAGTATCTGATGGATGCCCTGAACACAACGCTGGAGAATAGCATCTTACTGCAAATCAAACACATAATAAGGTAGCCGGCCGCCTGTGGCGTAGGGAAACATAACCCTTCAGGGAATGTGTACGGACGCAGCTGGGGAAGCAGACAGACTGACAAGGGGAGGGTTTCGATTGCGTGGATCAGGGGTTGCAGCCCAGAGGTAAATGTAAGATGAAGCCATAAACACCCCAGGGTCACTGCTCGATGAGCGGGGACCTCCACAGGTGCTATTCTTTCGGGGTATGTGTCGACGTGTCTGCATTTTGGGCAGCTGTGGCTGTAGAAGGATGGAGTGAGATGGCTTGATAAGGGAAGAGGGTAGGTCGAAAGACAGGGCTAGGAGAGGTCGAGGTGAAAAAAGATGGTAGAAGGCGTAAGAGGGGAAATGAAGTGGGATTTGAGTCTGCGGCGTCTCACTGCTTCCCCCTCCAGCGCAAGCAGCAGCACATCTCATTGGCAGAGGTCATCTTACTTGGTCCACCCAGAGCCAGGTGCCTCCTGGGCACAGAAAATCTGGAGAGACATCTCCAGACTTCATCTGTCTGGAGAGACATCTCCAAGATCACAGTCCTGCAGAGAATCCGGGTCCTGACAAAGTGATCCTTCATGGCAGAATTTACTTTGCAAGTACCCCGTTGCTGTTACTTACACCAAAAAGGCATGACAGGATCTTTGAGGGACTCAGAGCTCTCAGTGGCAGTTCCTTGGGGATCTGGTGCAGACCTTTGTGGCTCAGCCTTCTGCTCCAGGCTCTAATTGCACGTCATGTTTTTCGGCTCGCCTAATCCAGTAGTGAGGGTGGATGCTGCTCCCCAGCTCTTTGGGAAGTTATCTCCTCAGGGGTGTTCCCACCGATGTTTTGATGGTTGCACGATCTCACTTGCAGGGACTTGGTCACCATGACAGTTACCTGGGCAGTCCCAGGGCAACAGGGGACCCCTCCACTAAACTGTGCCGAGCACATGCCCTCAGAAGCTGCAGTGCAACAGGTACGTCCGCAAGGCTTTTAATCTTGGCTTTCTGTCTTTCCCGTCACAGAAGCTGCCTTATGTGTATAGAGCCTGCAATCAGCACAAAGCATCTTCACTACCAGAGCTTCCAGCTCTTTGGGTTTGACTTCATGGTGGATGAGGAGCTGAAGGTCTGGCTGATAGAAGTCAATGGGGCCCCGGCCTGTGCCCAGTGAGTAATCAGTTTTTGTGATGCCACCGTTCATATGCCTCATCCAGAACATGGCTGTGTCCCAGCTCCAAGTGAAAAAGGTGGAAGAAAATGAATGGCAGGGGAGTTTTCCAGGCTAACCCGGGGCAGAGACACTGCTCTAAGTGCCAGCTGATTTAAGTTCCTTGCTTCTGTCTCTGTGTTTGGTGTCCCCCAGCTTCTTTCCCACGTGAAATGGGGCACTGACCTCAGGTTTTGGCCAAAATGTATTTGAATGTAACTTGGGTCGTTTTTATTGGCACTATAGGGTTGGAGCTGTGTTGCAGAATGAACGCTTTGGGGGTCAGGTGGTTTCTCGGTCTCTCTTGTGGAGCCACTGGTGGCTGGCCTTTACCAGAACGCGTGATAAATGAGCGGCATTAAGGGCAGCACCTGGAAGTGAGTGACTGAATTTGCAGGCAGCAGGAGCCCAGAGCACACTGGGGATGCTGCAGACATTGGATCAAATGCCACAGGGGGGCTGGGACAGCCAAACCGCCACGGCCATCGACATCTCTGCATAGGCACAGCGAGATGTGCTGTTATGATGAGACTAAGACAACTCCGGGAGACTGGAAATCTTTGCTAAATGGGTATCTGTATCAGATCCGAGCCCAGGAAAGCAGAATAGGCTTTACATCACTACGATAGAATTTGATTAGATTAGATGTCGATTAAACTTGATTAGACCATCAGTAACAGTAGGTAAAAAATACAGGCCGGACCTACCAGACAGCCTGTTCAGAGCTAGGGCTGGGGGAGCTTTCTGTGTCCAGGACGCCCTGTTCACCACGTGCCCCGTGGTGCAATACTGCTTTGCACCTCCTTGTGTTGCTTGCTCTGTGGGTAAATTTGGCTGTCGCTGGGTGGATTTGGGTTGCAGCAACGCCCCGTTTGCTTTGTGCCTCTATGGGCACTTGGGAAGGCATCGGAAGCAGCTGAGGTAGGTTTTTGGCTATTTGTGATGGAAGAGATGCCACCCTCCTCCCGTTTGTCACCCTGGAGCTACCTGTAATGGGAACAGGATCTTGTAGATCCTGCTGGGAAAATGCACGTCTGTGTAAAAATGGGTTGGGGGGGGGGCTGCTGGTTAGTCCTGCCTGGGCATCTGAGTGTCCCCCTCTCTGTTTCTTAGGAAGCTGTATGCAGAGCTCTGCCAAGGAATTGTGGATGTAGCCATCTCTAGCGTTTTCCCCCTCAACGACACCGGGCAGAAGACGAGCCAGCCACCATCGATCTTTATCAAGCTGTGATGACGACGGGAGCGCCTCTGCCGCACACAGGGGGAGAGAACTGCACCCATCGGGTCAGCACAGTTCGGTGGCTTATCTCAGTATCATGCCAAAAAAAAAAAAAAAACCCAACAAAAAACGATAGAAACAGGCTTCTTATTTTCTGGAAAATCATGAAGGGGAAAAAAAACAACAATACAGGCACCCACGCAGAGCTGCGGTGAGCCAGAGCTGCTCGGACAACTCTGCCTGCATTCACCAAAATCCACTTTAGACTTTGATATCTGAAACGAATCTCTCTGGGAGAACAACAAAATAACCTTAAAATGCAACCGCAACAGGGATACTATAATACTGTATTAGCTTCTCCTTTTCTATAGAAGAGATAACATTGGGTTTTTAAAGGGAATTGAGCGAAGAGTACGATGATCTTCCGGGACATCGTGGCTGGGAAGTTGTCCTCCTCCCGCTGTGTTTCTTCTTTCCTCACCTACTGCATCATTAGTGCCTTAGCTCAGCTCCAAATAGGTGACTCCTTTCCTTTGTTCCTGCTCTTATTACATAGGAAGGAGCAAGCTGTCTCGCATCGCAGGATGCCAAAAACCAGGAACACCACGAATTCAGTTTCCTTAGGTCATTTTCCAAGCTGGTTGGCTGAACACACGGGGAAACGGCTGGCGAAAGGGTGCTGAACTGCAGGCGGTGACTTAACCCAAGCAAGGAAAGCAATTCTGTTTTATTTATAGCTATCCCTTTTTCCTAATGAGATTTGAATCGATATCCATCCCAGTCTGATGCAGTCGGATTTTGTTTAAAAGAGGTAGAGAGGCCCCCTCGGGGCTCACGGGCAGGCTGTAGGATTTCTAGCATCACTTCTGTGCTGAGAGTGTTTCAAACAGCAGAAACCCAATCTCCTCAGGTTCTTCTGAGACGCTGCAGTGAATTCAGCCTCCTCCCTCGGCTCTCACCTTCGTGCGTCTGAGGCTTGAATGTTTGATCCAGCCAATTTTCTTCTCCTCCTTTTGACAAATACTGCGATTTTCTGCCCTGAACGCAGCCCACAGCTTGGTCCCAGCTCAGGGGGGAAGGCGGGGAAGGTTTTGTAGACCAGGAGAGAGATCCCTGTGCATAGGTTTGCCACCTAGATGGGAAGGCAAAGATGGTTGGATGGGAAGATGGTTTTTTGTGGGGAGGAGAGGTTAAATTCCTTGAGGTCTCCAAATTTCAGAGTTAACATCTACTTTGAGAGTAACCTAAATCCCTGGTATATTGTCCACCCTTGTGAAGTGTATCTGAATTTTCAGCGTGAATCCAGCACGTCCCCCTTTGCAGAGCGTGGTGGCACTTCTAACAGCAGTGGGGTTTGCCGGGGGGTGTTCAGGGCTGTGTTCAGCTGCCTCTGGGAGGGAGAGATGGTTGGCACCAAAATAAACTGGTTCCTGTTACCCAAAACAAACAAACAAGAAGAGATTGTGGAGGTAACAGGCTTCTGGCTGCCCGTGCGTCAATGGGAAGCGAAGCAAGGAGTGGGATTTCTGCCTCCCTCAGAAGATCCTAGTGCTTTGGCGTGCTCATCTCTGGTCGTGATGGAGATTTTGGAGGTCTTCGTGCCAGCAGGTGATCCTGGCACCTTTCTGAAGCGCCCAGGCCTCCTTGGAGTGGTGCGTTTTGATCGCGCTGTCACGGGACGGACGTTTGTCGCGACATTGCTGTGAATCCGCAAGTGGCACCGTTTGACACGGAGCCGCTCCACGTCCAGGAGGGAAATTAGGAAAACTCAGCAGGAGGGAGCAGAGCACTCGGCAAAACACGGTGGAAGCACCGCAGGAGAGGGCACCTCTGAAGTTGTCAGCGCCCTGAAGCGCGGCATGGATCTCCATCTGCAGGGGGTGCGGCGGACGCAGGGTGCACCGGTGAACCCCAAGAAGTCACAAGGGACAGGAGCTGTGCGAGACCAGGCTGTGGCTTTGTTCCCCTGCGCTGCCAGGGCTGGCGGGTGGCTTTGCTTCCAGCGAGACATCACCCCCACACAGGTCTGGTCTCTGGATGTGGACCTCGTGGGCGTTCAGAAGAGGGACCGTGAAGGGGTCAGTGCGTGGGATGAGAAGTGTTGGGTGATAAACTGGGAGAGGGGCTTTGGGGGAAGGACTGGTTGGGGTTTTTTTAACCGTACGATAGCACCTAGGTGCCAGAATTTCACCACACAAGCCAGGTAAAGGGTAGGCTGTAACGATTGTTACTCAAGAAGTTCACCACATCTCCGTTGGCATTTTCAACTGTTGGCTCGCACGAGCTTAAAAATACACCTTTTTGCCCAGCAAAGGGAACATCTAATGGCGGTCACCCTGGCCCAGGATGTGACAGAGGTGACAGAGGAGAGGTTGGGCTCTCACAAGCTGTGGGGCGGTCGAGAGCAGAGCACGAAGCCAGAAGAGAAAATTTTTCCCCGTCGTAATGAAGTGAGAAACGTTCAGGTTCTGGGGTGTTAGACCCATCCCTCTTTTCCCCTCAAAAGGGAAATTATAAAAAAAACTCCGAATCGTTTCCCTTTACTGCGCAGTAAGGCGAGATTCCTGCCGATGTAGTGGGGTAAGGGCAAGAGAGCTGCTAAACTCCAAGGCGTTTTCTTCCCCCTTTTTCACCCCGGATTGTTGGTTTTTTTGCTGCTCCGCCGAAAGTGGGGCTTCAGCTTGATGGTGGAGCCACGACCAGAGGTGCCGCGGCTATTTATACCCTGCCTTTTCAGCTGAGCTCGGGGGAAGGGAGCGATCGAGGGATGCTTTGAATCGTCGGCTGGTTGGCTGAATTTTTTTCAGAAATAAGCAACAGGCTCTGGAGAAAAACGGCAGGTACGGTGTGCGTTTACCGCCTGCTCTCAAAGTGCTCCCCGAGGTAAAGCACAGGAGGTCAAGGATAAAGGACGGAGAGCACGGTGCCTGAGGTCTTGCCCAAAATATTAGCTACGAGGTGGAGTAGAGACCTGAGCGTTGCAGCCGTAGGTGCACCTCACAAGCCCTTGTGAGGCTTTTGTTTGTTTGTTTCTTTCTTTCTTTTTTTTTTTCTTTAGGAATACACAACAATAAATGTTTTCTAGCTTATTTCAGCTAAAAGGTCAATGGAAAAGGTCTCGCTCTCATCCCTGAGCCTTCACAAAGGATGGTGCTGGGTTTCCAGAAGATACCTTACCGTAATGCAGAATGTCTCCAGTCGTAGTTGTATCCCTTCATGTCGGCCGTGAAGGGTTTCAAGGCCCAGGTGCTCTGGCTGTGTTTTCCAGCAGGGTCTGGTCCCGCTGGACTCTGGGTTTCGGGTAACTCCATGTGGCTTGTCTCATACCAGGTTAGTCGTGATTACCACGCAACAGCTATTGTGCTCCTGCCAAAATCTCGGTGCCCGGCCACAGCCCTTGGAAAAGGCTGGAGGAGTCTTAAGGAAGGCTCAAAAGCCGCTTCGTCCAGGCTTTCCAGCCCTGCTGTGACCAGCGCCCTTTCAGGACCGCTTGCATGTCCCTGCTCCCGGCATTTCTTGTTCTCCACGCGCGGCTCTTCCTCCCTCCGGGAGAGCGCTGCTGTGCCCTCCGTAGGTTCATAATCGTGTCGTCGTCGTTGCCAAGGTCCGCCATGGCAGCCCTCGGAAAACCTCGGTGTTGAGAGGACGGCGGGGTGCGTACAGCGCTGCCACGCTGGGCTCCAGTTCGTGTCCCCGGCTGCTCTCACGTCAGCATGCGCGTGTGGGGCCGGCGGGTGCCTGAGCTGGTGGGTCTCCAACGACTCTATCCACACTTGCTCCTCAACCGTCATTAAAACATGCAAACCCCACAGCCTGCGGCGTTTCCTTGGGGCAGCGGGTGTCATCCCCCCCACCCCCGGGTGGCAGGTTCCCCAGAAAGCCTTCTTGTTGGGGGCCTGTCGTTGAGTGTTGCCCCCCCACTCCTCCTCACCACGCGGGACCCCAGGAACCATCCCAGTCCCACAATCGGAGGTTTCTTCACCTCGAGGTGACAAATACGAGACAGCGGTTCTCACACCCCAGGGCTTTCCCAGCACTGGTTGGAGCTGAGGACTTGGGGGGG
>VXAK01009345.1:14901-52930 GCA_013399435.1 Arenaria interpres
AGTGTATCTGTACAGAACAACAGCTACAAAAAAAAGCCACCTGAATGCAACTTTCCATTTCAGAGTCCTAATTATTCTAGAAAATCCCTGGAGTTGTTCATTACCTTTGGGGAGTTAAAAATCTGTTTTGGCACCCTTTCCCCCAGGCTGTTCTTTATTCTTGTCATAGAATTCCTTCCTCACTGAAAAACTATTCTGTGTTTAAAAAGCAATTTGTGACATCCTTTCTGGTTGTCTGTTTGCATTTAGGAGTTTTCATATTTCAGTTTCTCTAGTGGCAATTGGGTTGGGATTTATTAAAAGGCTTGGGCACAGTTCTTTTGACCAAGATAGATGTGGTGCAAGTTTATAGTGCCTTGCTGGTGCTTTTCAGAGTTGTTCCAGCTATTAAATAGTCCACATTGATCCATAGAATCATTAATATTGTTTCCAAACAAACCAAACAATAACATTTAAGTTGTTCTGCTAGACTCATCAGTATGCTGATAATAAGTTAAAATGTGTCTATGTTGTTGTGTTTTTACAGGAGTTATGTAACTTTTTTTAACTGACATTTATTTTTTGCAAAGCTGAATCTTACTAGTAATGCAGACCAGAATATTTCAAATAATTTATAGGGTTTTATATCCAAAATCCCTTTTGTGTCCAAATGTGTTCAGATTGCATATATCTAGAAGTATCATAACATTTAAATCTTGTCCTCAGACTATTTCTGGTCTAAATAGAGGACACATAGGGGAAAAGTATACTTTAACCTCATACTACAATAATATCCCCATTATTATTCCTTTCTGGATGAGGAAATAAGGAACTGAAAAATTAAATGAGATTTTACATACCTGTTTAAAGTCTTTTAAAATACTACTTCTATTCCTTTATTAATTTTGTGTGATAAAGCTCTAGGGAATGAATGCATCAAATGCAAAGCACAAAAAATACCAGTCGCACAAATATTTCTGCTAATAGGCAGTCTATTTCTTAAGAATACTTGTGCACCTTGTCATGTTAGAAGATGAAAGACTTGAGGCCAAATGTAATAGAGAATCTTCTTAAGGCTTGGAAAGAATATGATTATTTGGATTCTGATACACTAATAATTTTGAAAATAAAAGAAAATTACAAGAAGTCTGAAAGAAAATTACTTATAATTGGCTTGTTTAGAAGTTGCATGGTGAGATATTATTACACTAAAATTGCCACATACCTTTATATGGAGCAGGAAAGACCAATTTTGTATAGAAAAGTGTGAATAACAATTCCGGATCTTTGCTTGGAGGATTTTACTTCTTTCTGACTATCTTAGTTCCTTATCAATGAAGGGACATAGCTGAAATTATGCAGAGATAAATTACCTGATCTTCAGTGCTGAAACATATTTGGAAACCCCAATATAAACACAGAACTCATAAGCAGAACAGCAAGCTTACTCCTGACAATACTCTCCCATACAGTCATTGTATACTTATAAGAGATAAAAAGAATTGCAGTTACAAACATCAGTTTTGATGACTTGAAAACGCTGACTGCCTGAGAATTTGGCTACTTCCTAGAAAATGTCCCGTAAGCTGTACTGCAAAGTTGTACAGGCTGGAAACCTGAACCATAGTTCTAGCTTGCTGGGAAAAAAGGGTTCTTCTAATGTCTTTCTGCATGTGTCAGGTTAGTATAAGCCCAGGCATCCTTAAAGCAAAAGTCTAGAAGAAGTAGTCCAGCCTAAAAGTAATTCTGAGCAGGCATTTTAAATTAATCCATTTTTACTTAAAATTAAGACTTTGAATGAACTAAATTAGTAGTGTTGACTGAAGTTTGACTCAATCTTTTGTCCAGAATTATTATTATATACAATGAAATATATATAGGTGATTATTGTAGCATTTCATTTTATTTCTCCCTCCTCAGGTATCATCTACTTTTCCTTAACAGTCCCTCCTATTGGTGTCCTACAGAATACCTGAACTGTCAGTCGAGTAGCAAACTGGTAACCTCCAACAATAAGATTAATATTTTTTATTTTTTTTTTTTTTTTTTCCCTCACCACCAAATAAAATTCTCTACAACCCTTCCCAGAAGAGGAGAGACTTCAGAATGCAAACTTTCATGGCTGTTTGAGGGACATTTCAGCTGTGCTTTATTTCTTTCCCTTGTACTTTTTGTTGTAAAATGGGAGTGAGTTATCCTAGGTTTATTGTAAGACCTTTACTACCTTCCCCATGTCTTGCCCTAACCCGGACTCTGTTCCTATCTGTGTAATCATAATGAGCAGGAATATATTACAGCTTTAGACAGGTGACAGAGAGTGTTATGCCTAATGCTGTCTCCTTAGGCTAGTGTGGAGCCAGATGGGTCTCGCCTAGATCGGCACTTACGTGAACAGCAAGTATGACAAAGCATTCCTGTCTGCCTGGTCCTCTCTTTAGTTTAGTCCTTCCTACTCAGGTCTGTCCTGATAAAACTACATTAGGAAGGAAAACTTGTTCCCAGCTTGTGGGTGGTAGGTCTTAGCTGTGAGATGCTGTTAGCTGAAGATTTTCTCATAGCCAAAATATTAGACAAATCCATCACAAGTGAATACGTCCTTGCTATGCAGCTTGCACACTGAACAAGTAGAAGCCATGGTCTAGACTGCAGTCAGGACGCTAGTAGAGTGCATAGGTGTCTATTCACATGTGTGATTTGTCAGTGTCTTTTATTGTACTGGACAGTGTACTGGTATTAGAAAGAATCACGCAGTTTACTTCTCTTAGCATATTAAATAAACAATTTATGTATAATGCAACGTGTGAGCTGTATGTATGTATGCTGTTTAGATTTCCACATAACATCAAAAGCTATCTTCCTCAATGTACACAAGGATTTGTTACTTATGAGCTTAATAAGCAGGCAAACAATAGTTTTATGTTGAAAAGCAGATTATATTTACGAAGAGTTGAAATTCTCCCCAGAGAAATAATCAGAAACACTGGAGCATTTTTGTTGGTTCCTTTTGAGGAAACGTTTTGAATGCTGGTGTGTAAGCCATGGAGGAGGGGTATGTTTCTCAATAATATTTCCCTTGGGATTGTTTTGACTGAGGAAAAGAGCATAAACTGGTACTTCACATTTTTCTAGACAATGTTCAGAAATAGCTGCATAAAAGCTTACTTAATTATGGTATATAGAAATAGATTTCAAATAAGTGGTTAAAATGAGAGAAGAACTTTCTTTTGTAATTTAGACATCTGAGCAGCAATTTTTGCTCTCTTCAGTCCTGTTACTTAATTATCAAGAATAAATTGCTATCCTTCAACTATACCAATTTTCCCCCTTTAGTTTCTGCTTTTCATTTTGTGTCACAACTGTGAAAAGTGTTTAAGAACACCATTCCGGTTGCTGCTTAAAGTGATAATATATATAGTCTGTGATTTGGGCAATTAATTTCCTAGTTCTAGGTCACTTGGTGATTTCACAATTCATAGTTCTGTATCACCTGACCCCCTCATGTCAGCAGATGTTAAACTCCAGGTATGTACCTAAGTGTTTTCCTGACTCTTTCTCAAATATATCACCTTCAAGAATGACACCTGTATTATTTTATCAATATTATAGTAGAGGAAGAAAGTAATTGCAGAGAGAAAGGACTTCTGATAATCTTAAGGTTGGACAGTTCCTTAAAGGTTCTTTAGAATTGAACCAAGAGTTTTGCTTTATTACAGTAATTTCTTAAGTGTTTATAATGTGAACACAAATCCGTGGGACCTGATGAGATGCGTCTGTGGGTCCTGAGGGATCAGAGCCTTTGAGGTAAATAGTGTTATACTGAACAGTCATCCTCAGAAAAAATGTTTCCTTCCAGAATTTTTCAAATTGGAAATGTCTGTTGGTTGAATGCTTGGCTATGTTTTTCAATTGTGTTAAACACATCAAAAAGATCATAAATATCAAATGGATTACTTATGGGTTTGCTTTTTTTCTTACTATCAAACAGAAATAATAATGAATGTGTATGATCAACAGGGAGCAAGAACAAATGAGACTGCCCTGACAAAAGGTCATAGTTAATTTAGGATTTCTGGGGAAGGGGAGTTTATGTGGTTGTCTGACTTACATGGGGAGTTTTTGGTGCTATCAGCTTTCTTCCTTTCCAAAATGGTTGTTACCATAGCATGGACATTTCCACGTACATACATATATATCTAATCTATCAGGTATAGATAAAATATCATCACTTTCAAGACATGGCTGAGTATTGTGTTCCTTTTTCATAGAGCTGAATGTATGTTATAGGAAGAAGAAAATGGACTACAAGAAGTTACCTGAAATTTATTCTCTTCTTAATTCTGTAAAGATTGCAAGCCACTTAAGCTTCACTCTCCTGGTTTATAATATCATTAAAATTCCTCAACAGTATTATTTTTGATGAAATCACTGTAGATAATTTATTACTGTATATAATGTGTGTGCTATAGGTATAATGTTTGACAAGAAAACTCATTTCTAAATGCTTTGAAACTGACGGTGGGATTAATTTTGTATGTCAGTAGCAGACACTGTTTATATAGTGTAGCTATGTACCACTGGAGCAATTTCCATGATGCAACATTCTTTCCTGCTATATGAATTTTTCTGTAAATTTTTTTTTTTTTTTTTTCCTCTTAGGATTTGATACCAGCATTTTGCCAATTTGCAAAGACTCCCTTGGCTGGATGTTTAACAGACTTGATACGAACTATGACCTGTTGTTGGACCAGTCAGAACTTGGAAGCATTTACCTTGACAAGAATGAGCCATGCACCAGGGCGTTCTTCAATTCTTGTGACACATACAAGGACAGTTTGATATCTAACAATGAATGGTGCTACTGCTTCCAGAGACAGCAAGGTAAAAGATGAGAACAACCTGCATACGCATATGACTGACGTTTTTGGTAGTGTTTTATCTTTTTTTAACATAATAAGAAGATACATAACAATAAGAAGAAATATAATAGTAAGAAACACAATAATAAGAAGATTACAGTGAACTACAAGCTCTTAAATGCTGTACCATGAATTTGTGTTAAGGTTTGTGACCTATTTGAATACCAAAAATGAAGTAAAAAACCAATCAACAAATCCAAAAAGACAACACAAGCTATATGGAAAGGCTTGCTAGAAATTCAAGGATTCTAAATAAAGTGCAGAACATAGGCTAATGCTTTCACAGCAATATTGTTTTTCTTGCCAGCTTCCAGTAAGTATGCAGAGGAAAGAGACCAAAATAAAGAACAAAATTACTTAAACTATTTCTTTCCCAGTCTACTTCACCTACATTATAAAATAAAGTTTTTTATTGCTAAAGTAGAACATCTTAATGTTCCTTTTTGTGAGCCTTTTAAAATTACAGAATGAACATTATGGATAAAGTTATTGCCAGTTATTTACTGCCGAGGAGAACCTTTGGTTAATGTCCTGATGTGATTTGGTTAAATAAATAAACACAACCTATAATCATTATTTTCCTGAGGATCATATAACAATTTTAGGTCTGAGTGAGACATCACATTAATTATATAATCAAACTAGTTGTAACAAATCAAATAATTTACTCATTAAATATTGGCTAATGGACTAAACTGGACAGAATTGCCACTTCATTTTTCTTACCAATATGAGGGAGATAAGACAGATTTGGTGGAAAGTTTACAAAGTCAGTTCAACCTTTTTGAAAATTTTAGTACCATTTTTTAAATTTCACTTGTGCCCTTAAAAGTCTCATAAGTTCCCATTAGCACTCAGCGTCTATGGTTTGAGTCTGATTTCTGTCGAAATAAAGATTTTTATCATGCCACATATGCTAGTTGTAAATCTGAACAAAAATAAAGCTCTGCTTCTGTAGATACATCCTAAATAGCAGACTTCTTTTCTGTGGTAACTTTAGCTAAAAAGCTAAAATTTAATCTTTTAAAACACCTTGTTTGTTTTTTACTAGAACAATATTTGGCTTTTATTTTTATAAGTATTTATGTATCATTTCAGCTTAATATATAAACACCCTTTCTCTTTAGAAGGCGGCATAATTATTTTCAGTTGTCAGAGAAAGTACAGGACATAACACGTGGCCTGGTATGGTCCAAGGTTCTTCTACCGATTGGCTGTTCTACTAATTTCATATAATGTGCGAACAGCATAACCAGCGCATTAAGAAAGCACTTCCACAGATCAGTTTCAATTTTGCATTCTATAGCCTATAAATAATGTTTATCTAAAATATTTGTTTAATGTACCACTAGAACCCAAAGATGGTGTTGTAAAGACTGATCTAAACGCTACTGAATTATATTAATAATACCCTGAGGCCTAGGAGTCTGGGATCCAGCTTTTGGTGACACTGATTCTCCCCATTGTAGAATCCAACATTATCGAGCTTTTCTTCCCATCTTTTACCAATTTCCTCACTGTCTTAATCATTGTGTTGTGATAAGGTTAAGATTTAAAACAGATCAGATAGCTTGTGTTACCACAGTGTGTTCGAACATACAGTAAAAAAGATGCATCCTCAGCATTGACAACGAGTCGTAATCTCAGTTTTGGCAATCCTTGCACATTAAACACGCGCTCCGTCCTTCCAAATTAACACTGTCAACAAAGTCTCTATTCTCCTTCTTTTTTGAAGGTGTAAGGAGACAAAAAACTTACAGTCTTCTTTTATCACATCTTATTATTAGCTCTTGCACAACTGAGTCCTATCTTCCTAGTGTGTTAGGGACCCGCTAATTCTCTATTCAGCGTTTTGCTAAACAGTTTGCCGTACTATGCTAAATCTTATGATATGTTCGTATTTGGTTATGTTTTACTTGATTGAACAATCTAAGTAATACCTTTAACTAGACCTTTGCTATCAATAGCGAAGAAATGGCTAGACAGAGAAATTCAGTGGCTTCTTTCTAATGTTTACGAAAATAAGTTGATATTAACAGAATGCTTCAAGCCATGTAGACAGCTCTCTGTACTCAATGAGCTTAGTAGGTGCTTTCTGGGCAGATCTACAGTTTTACAGCACTGCTGCTGATTAATAATGTTCAAAGTGAATACAGAATTTAGTCAACAATATATATCATACCGGAATAGAAATTCCATTGTGCTTTTTTCAAATCCATAGTATTTGCTTGAGTCATTATCTGAGAAGCCCACTAGCTCTTTGATTTTAGCTTCAGTATTCAAGACTCTCAGGATCAGAGAAGTACTTGCAACTATTCTTCATTCTTTCTTTCTGCTTGAGGTCTGCCATGAGGCATTATAGTACACTAGACCCATTACTGCACATAACTCACAACTTCTAGTCAACATAAGCAACTTCTTATGAATACTTAAGTCACATCTTTCTTGGTCAGAAAAAGATCTTCCTGTAGTAGCTGTCCCACCTTGACTAATGCTTAAACACTTGCGTATGGCTTAGTGGTGCTTATTGCTTTTTTTTCTTGGCCTTATTCTGCTTTAGGTGTAGTTTAGTATTTCTGAGATACATCCAAGACACTATAAAGCATTTCTGCAATACTTCAAATTCTGCACTTTGCCAGTGCTCTTTGCAAGTCGTCCTGTATGCTTTGATTGCTATCGCCCTCTAGTTTCAACTACAGTTCATGCAAGTGCTTCAGTGCTTCATCAGAACTTATTTTCTTAGTTGTTTGATGCTAGCTTAATACTTCAGTGCTTATCTAAATGCTGAGACACTTGCAATGTTGGCCTTTTTATCAGTTGAATTTCTTTCTGCAAGTACTTCGTCATTATTGCACCCTTGTTTTTGTTGCATCACTGCTTCAGAGTAAGAGAGTACCCAATTGTACTGGGAATATTATTGCTTAGCACCTAAGTATTTCCTTACTGTAGGCCTCTGCATGGATCTATTAGTCCAGCACTTCTCTAGATGCCTTTTTCTTACAGGCTCCTCTGTCTGTCAAGGCTGGAAGACATATTTATGACTTTAAAACTGGTCCATCTTACAGAATGATAAATATTATGATTCATATGTGTTATATCAGTCTTTTCAGATTGCAGAACTTTAAATATGGATGGTTCCAAAGGCAGGTGTAACATGCCTTAAGATGTAACTGAGGTCTGAGAAAGATTTCTTGAAGTTCAGTATTGATGCTTCGAACCCCTAAAATTCAAGCGTCAGTTGTCCAAGAACAATTACAATACTTGACCCCAAGCACAGGCAAGGAACAACATGGCAGCCTAGTCTGCAGTGGACCATATGCCAGAAGCTAAGGGCTCTGACAAATATCATCAACTTGACAGATGGAAAATCACTGTTTTGTAATTGAATAAAATGGAAATCCTGCTTTAGCAGGGGAGTTGGACTAAGTGATCTCTAGAGGTCGCTTCCAACTCTGACAATTCCATGATTTGGTGAAAGTCTATGAAAGCTGGAGCCTCACTGTGTGGATAGCAGCTCCTTGAGACATGTCTGTTAAGAATTCTAGACATTCTTTGTCAAATCTACCAGTCTTCTTCCCATTGCTTGGTTAATGTGCCTCTTTTTGGTAAATCAAAGTTTAATTGTACTAGACTTGCAGCACTTGAATATTGATGTCTCAAGGGCTATAGGATACTCTGGTGTACATCAGCACCTTGAGCACTGAAGAACTGTGCATGACTGCTGTGAAGTGGTTCATGAATCACTCATAACAATGCAGTAATATTGTCAGAAAGATAATTTCTGCCACATCTGTGGAAGTAGATTAAGGGTGAAGATGATTAGATCTCTTATTTGTATTCAGATTATCAGAAAGACTGATGTCAGATTCATTTCTATTTCCAAGGAAGCCACCACACTGATTTTTGTAAATGAATTTTTTCTTCTTGGCTCAAGACTCCCAAAAGTTGTCCAGTGACACTGCTTTTTTTTATTGAAATAAGTTCAGAAATCTAAAGAAAGCTTTTCTAAACTCAGGAACTAACTGGAAAATAAAGAAGGAAGCATTATGATTTGGGGAGAGAGGAAAAAGGATATTCTGTGGACCAAAAGGAATTGGTTGAACTTCTAGCCGGCCATTCTCTTTGACAGTTTAAGCACCAGAATGATTTAGTATTGTTAAGAGTTTTTGCTGCTTTTATCCTGAGAAGCAAAACTTAATTGCGAATCTTGAAGACCTAGCTTCTGAGAAGAAGAGAGTCTGGGGTAAGTAACTTTCTCATATTGCCTTGTTACCTTTTGATTAGTGGTATTCCTTTTTGTAATTATACCACCAAAGATTTATAGCTGTAAATGAAAATTTTTTTCTTTAGGCATAGTCCATCATTTTTAAATTTCCACATGTTAGTGCTCATGTCTGCAACTCTGTGATTCTAATTTAGTTTTTTTTCCCGTAGAACAAAATACATGTATTTTTTCTATTTGACTGGTTCTTCTCCTTCATCATATTTCCCTTCTTCTTAAAAAGATAGAACAGAATAGAATCATTTAGGTTGGAAAGAACCTTTAAGATCATTGAGTCAAACGTTAATCTAACACTAAGTCCGCCACAATCCTAGAACCTTCTAGCCTGTGGTACTTGTGTGCATAAATCATTAATATTTTTTAGATTACCAATTAATTAGAAATACCTTTGGTTTAAAAAATAATTGATCCTCAGAATGTTGTACAATTAAGAGCTTAACTCTTTAAATATCAGGAAAGACAGAAACCTTAGTTAAGAAAGGTAATGGACTTATCTGGCATAATAGTGAGCATGATCATCATCAAAGCACTTCTTAACAAGAAATGTAAAACTTTATATAGCCTCAGCAAATAATTGAAGACTAAATGCTTAAAACTCAATACTCACCCAATGATGTCAAGTCCCAGTGATTTTCAAGAGCAACACAGAAAATTGCTTGGTTGTCCAGAAAGAAATCTCTTGAAAATTTGTTCTGGCACTAAGACTCCTGTGAACAGTATTTTAAAAGTAGAGCCTCCTTTTAAGGCCTTCACTGTATAAAGAATCATTATAGATTTAGTGTGAAAACCTGCCCCACCAGAGTCGATGCCACTCTAAACATTTATAAGCTTGCTTAAATGTGTGGGATATGTAAATAGCATTTAAAATGTAAAGCCGAGAGAAATTAACAGCCTGCTGTCAGTAAGGAGTTATTATTGTCTTCCAGTTTCTATTTATTCTGTTATATAAGAGCTCATGAATAATACCAAAGGCCTGTTGGTATATGTAGGCAACACCAGCCAGAGGCTGTGTGTTCACCAGAAATATATTTCTGAGCCCCAGTTCATCTAGGCATCTGTCACCAAAGTTTGAGCATTTCCACAAGAAAGTCACCTCCGTGTATTATAATGTGTTCTTGCCATTCCTGCATCCCTTTGTACACTGTGTGCTGCTCTCAGCTGGCTAAAGGGTGAGCACTCTTGTTATCCTTTAGGAGGAATTCAGGTACAGCTGCTTGGACTTTCACCACTCATCATTTTTGCCACCCATTGCCCTAAACAGTGACTGGTTTCTGGTCTGAGTGGGTGCTTCATCAATAAGCTAGGCCAGTCTCACTCATCTTTAAACTAGCTCAGAAGACTTTTTTCTGTTTACATGGAAAAAAAGTAGTTTCACTATATTTCAGAAGGGAGCCTTGAGTTAATTGCATAGCAAAGATGTATTTTAAATAATTATTCTGCAAAAATGGAAAATGCATTTAATATTCATAGAATGGAATATTTTAGTGTGAAGTTATCAGAATATTGTCTGGGAAGAGTATAAGCTAAAGACACATGTAAGTAAACTCAGTAATATTACTGCTGATTCAGAATGAGAAATGCCTTTGTGCTAATGGTCTAATGTAGTGTGCAATATCAGTGTTCAGAGATTAGTACCTTGGTGTCTTTGATTCTTTCATTTATTCAATAGCATCAAATACATGCTTGCATCTTATTTCCTTCCCATTCATGGGGCATACTGTGACTTGTTTTATAGACAATAGAAAATAATTCAGAACGGGAGTAAGCTATAACTCTGAAGAATGGAAAATGGAATTTTAATACCTATTCTGCCTCTTAGACCCATCTAAAGTTTGGCCACTGTTTTTTACTTAGTTTTCTGAACATGGGGCTTTGTGCCCACAGGATTCGGTGTTAAAACTGTTGCAGCAGAATCACAGTCTTGCAGACTTCAGTGGAGAAAATTCTTATTTTCTGTGTGTAGTATGTGAAATACCAAACTTGAACATGACCTCTGACAAGGGCAAAAGGGAAAGAATTAAATGAGCCATTGTGTTTCTAACCAATACACGAGGCAAGCTTCACAGTCACACACTGATTTCTGTAGACTAATAAAACAAGGAGTGATAGAGTTACTATTTTGGTATAGCATTCCTCAATTCTCCTGTCTAGTGACTAGATGATCACTTCCAGCTGGGTTAACTGGGAGTGGTATTCTGCACAAATCCGTGGTGGTGCTCTAATTCATAATTTTGGAGCTGTAGCAAGGAACAGTAATTCTTTGCTTTCAGAGCTTAGAACACGACTACTAATGCAGGATGCATGTGTTTCTTAAGATCAGTAGAGAGATCTTAGAAGGTCACAGACTGTGAAAACGTAATCATATGCTTCTTTCCTAGATACAGTGTAATCTGTTTAACATTTTTTATGTCATTGTAGACCCACCTTGCCAGACAGAACTCAGCAACATTCAGAAGCAGCAAGGAGGAAAGAAGCTCCTAGGTGAGTCATAGATCATTCTTTTGAAGGTTTTATTGCTTACATAAATAACCCTAGTGAAACAGCTACATAAAATCAATATTAATCCAACAAAGATAGACCACAGTAAATTCCAGCAACAAAATTTATGAAATTTTTGAAAGCTATTGAACTTAGTTTTATTACCTTACCAAGCAAAAGATATTATATCTGTTTTATTACCCTAATAGAAGGTACCTTTTTACAGTTATAGAAGGGATAGTCTAAGGCAGTCCTAAATTAGTATCTCTGCTGATCCTTTACTTGTAATATTCTTTAAGTAATTGAAATATTTATTGTGAATCAGTTTATACTGTATCAATATAACTGAAATGTAAAATCTTCATTTTACTGTTAGCCACTGCATAAAAGCTGTAATAAAAGGCTTGGCCCAAAGGAGTCAAAACTGTATTTCTGCTAAGGATGGTTTCTAGCAATAACTATACATTTCAAAATGCTTTCATATGAATGTTTTGTTCATTGTGCTTGGCCTGCATTTTGTGTTTCTTTTAAAAGTCTCCATTAGTTACAAATGAAAAACAGTGGATTATTCAGCCTTAATCTCCGAGTGCGTCTCATATACTCTTGGTGGGGAACCCTTTAGTCTTAGAGTCTAATTGACCTAGGTATTTTGCGTATAAATGCAAATTTAACATTTGTTTTTGATAAAATTGGTGTGTTACACTGCATTTGTCTTCTGTGGTAAGGTAACTAACTGGATTGTAAAATATATATTAAATAAAAATAACTCCTAAGACTTGTAGCAGATAGTTTCTTAGTCCAGGAAGCCTGGCCCTTATTAGACTTGTTTGTACACCACAGATTATAGAACATCCCATACAGGGTTGGGTGCTACATTTGAGCCTTTTCCCCACAATGCGGTGAAGATCTTGACTGAGATATTGAGGGAGTAAGGAATGTGCATCATCAGATCAATGAAAAATTTGGGAAAGATTGGTCACTTTATTTCTTGAAATCAGTCCAAGACTGATATGTGTTATTTTCCCTCCCACATTTGATACATTCAATCACTTTCTGCTTAATTTAGTAGTAGTAAACCAGTCAGTGTAGAGTCTGGA
This sequence comes from Arenaria interpres, assembly GCA_013399435.1. Taxonomy (NCBI): domain Eukaryota; kingdom Metazoa; phylum Chordata; class Aves; order Charadriiformes; family Scolopacidae; genus Arenaria; species Arenaria interpres. Next base: position 27,654 of record VXAK01009345.1, read on the forward strand.
ATAAGGAAATGGCAAAAGAGAGTTACTTTCTGCTATAATTGTTACATTGGCCAAGAGGTGGTTTTTAATATTCTTATTCAATATTTATATATCACAGGGCAGTACATCCCCTTATGTGATGAAGATGGGTATTATAAACCAAGCCAGTGCCATGGCGGCGTAGGGCAGTGCTGGTGTGTTGACAGATACGGTAATGAGGTAACAGGATCCAGAACAAATGGTGCGGCAGAATGTGGTAAGTTAAGAACCCTTTGTGGCATTTGGTTAAGAGGTGTTACTCGTTTTGATTACCAACCAGATTAAATTTTTTCAGTTAGAGCAGATGTGGGACCCAACTACATGGATTTTGAAACAAAAAATAACAAATTATAATTTGTTATTGTTATTACTTCTTTCTTTTTTTTTTTGCAACTCCTATCACTGTGCCAGGTATTAATAGACCTCTTATATGTGCGTGGTATAGTGTATATAAACCTCGGGAAAATTAATTATCTAAAGCAACATTAGACAAGCCTCAAAATGCTTCATGAAATCCCTCTGGGTAATTAACATGCTAGTGAATTCATTTTGACATTTTTTTCAGTTTATGTTTGAGGGAACTGTCAAAAGTTCTAGCACACTAAATCTTATTTTTCCCTTCCCTGCAGCACTCTGCAACTTCTTCCAAGAATTCCCGTGTCGCCTTTATTTGATGTCCCAGATATAAAAAATGGCAATGAAAGATTTTTTTTTTTTAAAAAAAGAGTCTTACATTACTCCTTTCCACTTCTTTTGCAACAAAATAACATAGCCTGAAACAAAGGGTAAATTTAACACAATATTTGACGTATAGATCAGGCTTATTATCCATCTAACAGAATCACAGAATCTTCTAGTTTGGAAGGGACCTTAAAGATCATCTTGTCCAACCGTCAACCTAATTTAGACAAAAATAAACCCATGAAAAGTAGTCAGTTCTAGAGAATTCAAGATAATATGTAAGAACTGAACAGTAGACAGTGTATATTATCGGTAGTCCTTATCATCGGTAAGCTGAACTTAAATCTCTTTCAGTTGTTCCTGGCTTTCATCATAGTTCTATAAATCCATAATATTTGTCTCCTTTTGTTAACATTGAGAAATTTATCCCTATTGAAGTGGTTTTCTTTTAAGATAAAAGAGTTTTCATATTATTTATGTTTTATTTTCTATGGCACACTGTGTAGTTTAAAATAACTAACTCCTGAAACTAAATATTCTGGTGTGCCTTTTGTATGCTTGTATATATTACACTATATATTATAGTATATCTTGTGTGTCGTTTCTATAACTATCATATCTTTTTAGCTATCGACTTAGAGACTTCAGGTGATTTTGCCTCTGGTGATTTTCATGAATGGACAGATGATGAAGATGATGAAGATGAAATAATGAATGATGAAGACGAAATTGAAGATGACGATGAAGATGAAGGAGATGATGATGTTGATGATGACGATGATCATGATGGATATATTTGATGATATTAGGGGGGTCCATGAATTTGTACCTTTCTAAAACTCACAAGATAACATTTCATAAAATCCCTTTGCTCTTCAAGATCAAAAGGATTCTAACTAACATGTATATTTTGTATTATTATTTCAAACATTGCAGCTGGAGTCATAGACTTTTTTTGTTTAAATAAGAATAATTATATTATGTGCTTTTGAGTTTTTAAATGCCTTTGCGCTGAAGAAAACACATGGGAAGTCTAGCCTGAAGAAAGAAATGTTATGTGCTACTGAAAATATAAATGTGCAAAACACTATAAAGACAACCATTCCCTTTAAAACTCCGGTGAAAAGATATTTGCATGTCCTCTTCAGAACACATACTGTAACTTAACTTTAGTTCTGTCAGTGTTTTAGGCCTTGCAGGCTTTGCAAATTGTCCATTAAATAAATCAAAAATGTATTACAGTAGAAAAACATTGGTGCACAAGTAGCATCTCACCAGCCTTTAATTAACCAAAGGTATAAAAAAAAATTATCAGGAGGGAAAAATAAAGCAAAGTCCGCCTTTATGTTTGCATTTGTAGTTAAGTTTTGTATTAGGAAATGGCTAGGTTATTGAAAGGATTTTTCAAAAACAGTAGCATGGACAAGCACCAATTCTGTAATTCTAAAGTTTTCTTGACCTTCCTTAATTCTTTTTCCTTTCATGTCAAGGTTGTGTAGGTCTTATCATTATTTACTCAAACATTGCTTCACCCTTTCTTATTTCTCTGTATTTCTCTCTGATCAGATTACTGTAGAATGTTTTACATGGGGGGAAAAATTTGCTTAAAATTATATTATCTTTATACATTACTGTATTTCAGAGTATTGGCACTTACCCCAAGGTAGTTTTTAATAAATGTATAGTGATACTTTTTATTTTCTTAATTCAGGAAATAGTTTTGCATCTTTATCTTAATTCATGTTGTTTTCCGTTACTAGTGCAGAAACTTAGAGAACGTATTGTAAAGGTGCCTTGCAAAATAGAAATAGAGAGGTTTTAGCATGCATACCAGTATAGGATGTTAGGCAATAGCTAAGCACACCCAATTACCAAATTAATACGAGTATAGGTACTGCTGCTGGAATGAAGAAAATGGGATATTTTAATTTTTTTCCTATTGTTATGTAATTACCATGTGAACTAGATTATAATTATTGTGTAGAGTAGCACTTAAGATTTGACTGTAGAGAAAATTACTTTAATCACTGTATTTATGTTAGCATGTTAATTAATTGTGTAGACATTTTGGGACTCCACCATCTTTGTTCATATCATACTTGTTGCTTTCTGTCCACAATAAATTTGATGTGACCTGTATAATGTAATACTACAGGTTGTATAATTTCAAAATTGGATCACTGATTTCCCATAGTTAATTAAACGGAAAATCAGTTCCTTATTTAAATTAGTTTCTACACATTAAATAATACATTTAATGTTCATCCTATGTATTACTGAAAAGTATAGTGCATTTTCTTTTTTACTGTTTCTGTATAGTTTGCAAAATAAAGACCCTTGTAACCAATCTATGGCCAGTATAGCCCATCATTTTGACTTTTTACATAGCTTGAAAATTTGAAACAGGAAGAATTCATGTTTCAGATACATTTCACCTATTAAAATATGTATTTATTTGTATAAAACCATTTATTAATGCTTTATTTCGGTAAAGAATTTCTGACTAAGGCAAACTTCATAGGGAACTTTTATTTTTCTGTATTTTTTCCTGAATTTTCTATAGCTTTGTTATGTACTTTTATGACATTGTCTTCATTACATGGTAAAGAAAGAGAGAAATATTTCTTTTCGAACTCTGTCATAATTTGTGGGGCATAGTTGTATTATTTTCTTAAATAAAAGTAGTTAAGAGTTTACCATTCCAATATAGTGGGATTTTATCAGAGAACAGTTTCTTATGGCTGAAATTAACTGATATATAAATTGATTTTAAATAAAGAAGCTAAAGAAAAAATGTTGTCATTATTGGCTGATGTAGCAAGAACTGTTGTGGATTTGTGTTTTTTTTTTTTTTCTGATGTGACAAATGGTCATTAGATGACAAAATAAAAATGGGTTTCATTAAAACTTGTGATATTAGGAGAATAAAAATATGGAAAGAGAATTCATAATGTGTTTAGCCTAATGGGATTACAGGATGAAGACCATGCTAAAATGAACTGTCATGCACAAGAGCACAAAAGAGGTTTATATTCTTTCTTCCCTGAAAATTTCCTATTGAACTGGAAGAGGAGGGAGTGTGCATGGATTTTAGTCCCCGAGAATCAAAGCTACCTATTATATAGTCAAAAGCAAGTCAAGATAGCTAAATTTCCTAAAGAACAGCAGCAGTGGAGATTCAGGGTCATTTTGGAGAATTTTTGTGGTCTAAAAACTAAAACAGCAACAACAAATACTTGTATTGTTTCTCATTCACGAAGAATGAGAAGAAGGGATTGATAGTGTGAGACTTCCTTTGAAAAGATCCTTCTTTTTTTTAAAAGAAAAAAAGGTAAAATTGTCTATGGATTAATATTACAGTGTTGACTTGCTTTCATGTTACCAAATGAACTGGAATTTACTTTGCTGCAGCAATGAAGAAATGCTTGAAATCAGGAGCAGCTAGAACAAATAAAGGCAAAGGCTAATAATACACAATTACAATGTACAATATAGAAAATAACTAAACCATTCAGAATCTTTTTTCTTCTTTCCGTCATATCCAAAAATTCACACAGAGGTATGTCCTCATGAGCACAGTCAAGCAGAAAGCAGTAAGGAAGCCCTGATTTTAAAACTTCGTTATTTTTACAGTATGCTGTCATTGGTTGTTTCTTTTTTCTCCATCTCACAATGCACATATTACATACTTATAAATATGCAAAGATACTGATATAAATCTGGAGATTTTCAGACACAGTGATTAATCCCTGTGCTCTTCTGAGAATGTGTGGAGTTGCAGTGCTCAGATTCATTGAAAAGTAGGGAATACCGAGATCAATGAAATCACTTATTATATAGTCTTCAAAGGGAATATTTCGGGTCAAGCCACACAGATATACTTAGTTTAAAAGCAAATCAATTAGCGTCATTAGTTTGCTTGGACAAAATCTGGATTACTGTACAAGACTGAGAAAGATGAACCGTAATGGTGGTAGGAAAATTTTTACTTGTTTTGTGTACATGGAGAAGAACTGGATTTCTTATTAGTAAAGTATCTAGTGCCCAAGTGGAATAAAAAAGTTTATCAGAAAGTGGATTAAATTTATGTTTCACAGGAAATTAAAAAAATATGTATCTACAGGACTTCTTTATTAGAACAATGTATATATTTCTAATTACTGAAAGTTTTTAAAAATTGGATTTAAATAGAGCTGTGGCAGTACAAATGTATTTGAAATGCAATAATCCTTTTTATCTTTTTTCCACTAATTTAAATATATAGTGGCAAATCATCCACAATTTTATTTCAGCTAGTTCAGTGGACATTTAAGTAATGTGTCACCAAGTTTCTGTTTGAAGAAATAGATCGGGATAAACATGGAGAACAATATAATGGATTGGAAGAATCTCCAACTTTACCAGTTCTCACTGGGTAAGTAATTAAAATAGCAAATCTTTAAAAACCCAACCTGCTTCTGCGGGCAAGTGCCATATTGGACATGCTCAAGTAATTGGGAAACCCTTTGTCGTGAGTAGATCTCTGCTAACACAGGGTCATTGTACTCATTGCACAGCACGGGTGCAGTTTGGTAACCTGTTAATTTATCCAGTGAAATGGAAGTAGAAAAGACTCTTTGAAGTTAAGGAACCAGAGCAAGAATGGGAAAGAGTTGCCTAGCATAAGATGACACCTCCGCTTGAATTTTTTGTTGTGTTTCAGATGCTAACTGAACCAAATCCTGAAAAAGATACTACTGCACATTATCTGTCCTCTTGAAGGTGAGTTTTACAAGTGAAATGTGCATACCTATTTTTGAAAAGAATCTCTATCCTATAACATTAGTAATAACAGAACATTTTACTTCACCAGCTTTATCTCTTCCCCTGACCCCACAGAAAAGCTTGATTGAAACTTCAGACAAGGGCATTCACAAAACTCACGCTTCTGCCTATAACCATTTTTTGCCAAGATGGTTGAAATTTATCAGCTAAAATCAAGATGGGACAGTGAGGTGGCCTAATGCCCCTGTCTGCCCATAGCATTCACAGCTGCTTTGTAATCTCATTTTGTAAACTCAGGAAAATATTTTTACACTGAAAGGGTTATTAAGCATTGGAGTGGGCTGCCCAGGGAAGTAGCTGAGGCACCATCCCTGGAGGTGTTTAGAAGATGTGTAGCTGTAGTGCTGAGGGACATGGTTTAGTGGTGGACTTGGCAGTGCTAGATTAACGGTTGGATTTCATGATTTTAAGTGTCTTTTCCAACCTAAACAATTGTGTGATTCTATTCTGTGGTTCCCATGTGCCTAAGGGGGCTGGAGGACCACACCAAGTTTTACCAAGTTTGGGATGTTAGAATAGAGTAGTGATTAACAAAATACTTCATTGATTTTGTTTGAAAGCTAGCAAAGAATACTCAGGTTTTTCCTTCTTTCAAAAAGAACCTGGCAATAGCAATCTATAGTAAGAGTCCAATTTTGCAGCCAGAATGCTGTGATTCTTTTTTCTTATTTCCTAAGAAAAATGCAGTTATTTGAAAGGATACTGTAATTCAAAATCAATGGATTTTTAGCATTATGCAAAACTTCTTTGGGGCTTGCTCAGTTTTACTAAACTTCTGTATGTTCCATTGTCCTGCATTAGTGTTAAGGAACTGAAACATGCTGTAATTCAAAATCTTTTGTGTAGAGTTATTTATCTCTTTTCTAGTGTTTATCTATTTTCTAGTTTCGTTCTTGAAGAAAACAAAATCTAGAGATTATTTTAAAGATGTCACCAGTATAACTCCAAGCCAAATCCCCCAAAGTAAAAAGTTACTATAAAAACATCGTTGGTTCATATGAGGCATACATTTGAAATTGAGGTTGAAATGGTTAAAAACTGTCTTAAGAATTCTTATTGCTCTAACATCTATGGCAGCTGCCTGAGAAGTACAGCTGTATCTATATGGAACTTCATGTATTTATTTTGTGTTGGGATGTTTTCGTGTTTGCTGAGTGTGATGAAAAGATTTGTGCAAAGCTAACATCACCGGGCTATGTCTTCATTGTAATTAATTGTGGTGGAATGGAGTTTATATGTTAGTGTAACTCAAATGAGAGGATACACAATGTGAAATGATACTGTAACAGCACAAGATGATGATACCAGTCCATGTTTCTTCACGTGCAAGTGAACTTTCTTCCCTCAATTGCCTCATATGCTAGGAAATGTAGACTAGTTTCCAATGTAAGGATGAAATGAAATTAATGTAGGGCTGCTTCCTTCAGCAGTAAGAATTCTAGGATCTGTCCCTAGAAATCTTGCCAGAACATAGGAAGAAGGCTCCTTTGAAGGTACAGCAGCTTGAAATGCATGGTTTAAATAAGACCGGTTACTCAATAATTTTGTAAAGAAAACCTACCAACAGTTTTAATTTATGTCACAAAAATGTACCTGAATATAATTTTCACTCATGGGAAGAAATTTTATTAATTTAATTTAACAACAACAACAAAGTAATGCTGTAAGGCAAATTCAAAGGAAAGGAAAGCAGGGAAAAATTGGAATGAGATGGTGTTGGAGTAGCACTATGTATTTGAGTAGCTGACCGATCCTATCACTGAATAAAAAATGGGGAGGATTCCAAGTTCGTTGCTCGTGCTGCTCTTTCCCCTCATAATTTTCCCACACACAAGTTTATATTAGGCTATGTAGCTTTATGGCATATCATTCATACCAGAAATTACATGTGAGTACTGAGATAAGTTCAACTCCCATAGTGGCATCATGGCACAAAGCATCTGTAGGAATTGCACCATTGACCAGCCTAGAAGTTACTGGACGTGTTACTGTCACATTAAAGAGTTCCTCAGAATAAGTAGTTTATAGCAGGGGTTTTCCCAGATGTAATCTAGTACATCCATTACAAATGCTTGCAGTGCAGGGAATTGTCCAGAGTTGTTGTTTATACAAATGGTAATTTACATATATTCTGATGTAAAAGTGGAATAATCATTGAAGGTTGTATATTTTGCCCAGGGAGATCATGGATGCCCCATCCCTGGAGGTGTTCAAGGCCAGGCTGGATGGGGCTTTGGGCAACCTGGTCTAGTGGGAGGTGTCCCTGCCCATGACAGGGGGGTTGGAACTCCATGATCTTTAAGGTCCCTTCCAATCCAAACCATTCTATGATTCTATCCATTAAGATAGCTTGATTTTTTGTAGTAGAAATTGTATTACTGTTTTATCTCTCTGCATAGTAACTTTCATTTGAATCAGAAATACTTGCAGAAAAAACATCATCGTCTAAGTAAATTTCCTGTATCAGTTTTGTAAAGATAAAAGAAATGTCAGTGCTGGCACAAGGTACATCTTAAGGCCAAACAGGTAATGAGTACATCCCCTAATTTGCAGTTCACTCCTATGATTCATAGATCTGACTTACACCATAAGCACTAGCTGCCTGGTTAACTTTTCTCTGGCCATATTTAAATTTCAATTATTATGAGAAAGTGAGTGAAAGAAGCTCTTTTTTTCCCCTTTCAAATCTGAAATGCCTGTCTTACTGTTAATTAGAGGTCAATTTGTCTTAAATTCTCTCCCACTCCACTGCTCTTTGAATACGACTACATAGCAATGAGGAAAAAAAAAAAAAGGCCTATTAATCTTCACCAGCAGGAGTAAAATTGCATAAAATTCCTATTATTTGCTGCTGTACAGGAATAGGTCTTTTTTCTTTCTACAAGAAGACAGGAACCTTGCCATGCCTCCCCCAGCTCCTTTGACACAGCAGAGTGAATATCGCTATTGTGAGCAGCACAAGGTTTCAGAAACCTCTACTGCCTGGCACATCTCATCTCTGTTATACTTCCCTGTGCTCCTGTGCAGCTGATGTAGTTATGTTGAAACCTGACCACAGAGCGATCAGCTCTGCCACAGAGTAAAGATTTGCTGAAAGGGAATTGCATAAGCCTAAGGGCTTTATGGTAGTGCTGTGGCTGCTGCTACCTGCCCGAGTGTGATGGAAGAAAGGAAAAGATTTTTCCCTTTTTGCATAGTGAAGTTATGCAAACTGGATAGTCCCACAACAATGGCCTCTGTGGGCTCTGTACTTTATCTTCATAAAAGACATTTGCTTTGTCAGGTGCATCAACTTTCCATTTCTCCTGACTGGACTATAAGCACAGAATAGCTAGCTGTTTTCCCCTACGGTTTTATCTGTCTCAAAAAAAGAAATATTTCGCTTGTGAGCTTTTTTTCTAATTTTTCTTGTTAACTTCATTTTTAAAGTGTTCTTGGTCGTGCTATTGCTAGAAAAATAAAGAAATATAGCAAAGGGGAGAAAAACCAAGTATAAAAAATAGCAAACTACCAAGGCAGAGATCTGAAAAATAGCCACCTAGTGAGAGTGAGAAGGTCCCAAGCAGCTCTTCCCCCCCAGTTACCACTTTTTTTAAAGGCTCTATTAGTCTTGTGATCTTTATCTGTATCTGTCTGTAGCCAATGCTTTATACCATATTTCTGGGACTATACCTGCTCATGCAGCAAACGTGTGTTAATTGCCAAAGCTACATTTTTCATATGCAGAGAGATTCCAGTCACTCTCCTCAGGAGGGAAAAAATTATGCTGCATAATCAAAATTTGCAGTTTTCCTTTGGTGTAGCAGATTTTTGTGACAAAATTGTTTAAGAAAAATAATCACGTTGAGAGTTATGCATTGTACTGACCATTTGAAACCTGAAACCTAATTATCCCTTTTTTTTTTTTTTTTTTTCTCTCTACCGTATGAATGCTGACATTCTTAAGTATGTCAGGTACATTGCTTAAAAATCAATGGCTTCCAATGCTTTAGTTGAATCCAGGAACAAAAAATACTGATTTTTGAAAGGATCATAGAATCATGGAAGAGTTTGGATTGGGAGGGACCTTTAGAAGTCATCTAATCCAACCCCTGTCTCAACTGACCTGGAATGTTAAGAAACTGAAAGTTAAGAAACAGTTAGTAAGAATATCAACTACAGTTAGGCAGAGATATATGATCCAATTTATTTGTCAGAGCCAAAGTCCTTTTCAGGATTTTACAGTCCACTTCATAGCTTTATAACTTTTCACTCAACAATACATGTTTGGATAGTGTGAGCTGAATTCTTTTTCCCCATCTCTGCAGTATAAAATGGTGTTTAGGAACTAACTTTACATACATGGCAAGATCTAATTTGCAATCTAAATTAAATATTACCAGTTCAGAAATGGATAATGTTTTAGAATAGATTTATACACAAAGTTCTTTAAAATATCACTTTAATGCTCAATGACAGTCAAAGAAAACCTATTGTATCAGGAATTACTTTGGAGACAATGGAAAGAAATAGAGAACAAAAACCCGAAGGACACAATTTATGTCACTGTATAAGCACATGCTCCTCCTTCTGTATGCTAATCTCTGTGTCTTCCCTGTTTCCAAAGAGTATAAATGTTACAGGAAAGGATGATGAGGATAATTAAAGGTAATATTGGTTTATATGAAGAAGATAAAGAGTTTGGGATGTTCAGTCCTCGATTAAAGGCGAAAAGCAGGGATACGATAGAGCATGATAAAATCACAGGTGCCTTAGAGAAAGTTAGTGTCGGTTTTTCAAACTCCAGTGAGTTCTGGAGGAGTGATTTCACATGCCACTAAAGATATTCACCAACTCACTGTAAGAATAGCCGCATATCTAAATTGGGACACATTGAACCAAAGGCAGTGATGTCCGTTGATCTTTGCCTTTACCCTATGGAGGACAAAAAACAGCTGCCATTTAGCAAAAGGCGTTACATCTAAGCAGTACTATCTAGCAGACAAATCATAAAGAAGGAAAAAAATGAAGACGATGTATGGTTATGAGAATAGTTTTTGTGTTTTTCCAGTGCAACAACATGTTCTTTAGTGTATGATCTAATTGTAGTGGTAATCTGAGCCCTTTCCTCTCAAACTTACCAGACCAGATACTGTTTTTAGATGAGCTACTGTCCTTTCTTCCCTAAAGTAAATTCAGAACGTCAACGCATGGATTACACATGCACAACTCCCCCTCATTAATGACATTAATAAGACCTCCTCTTTTGGAGAAAATTAATTCCCATAGCTATGCTTTTAGCCATTACTCAGGTGTCTTGCTCCAGAAAAGGCTTCCAGTCTTCTTTGAGCTATGAAAACATATAGCAGATCCTGAGATCCTGACTTTCTGCCTTGAAGCTGTTGGAGAGAACCACGATGGAGCTATTACACATCCTCCCCATCTTACGAGTTACCCTTCAAACGACATCTTCTCAGCAGGCTCATGAAGCGATCAACAACATCCTCTGAAACTTGACTACAGAGGGAGCAGGTATGACTTTCAATTATACCCCCTCTAACCATGCCAAACTGTAATACATTCTCTTTTTCAAATGTGACTTTAGTGGGGAGACTTCTTTTTCAAATGTGACTTTAGTGGGGAGACTTCTTTTTCAGTGTGAAGAGCCCATTCACTGTTGTTCTGCTCTCCCAGCCTATCATCTATCGAAAATCATCACAGCTAATAGCTCTCTGCTGCACAAGTAAATGCTCCATGCAACTGGATCTATTCTCCACCTTCATTGCATCTACTTTGCCACTAAATAATTCCAGTCTTCTAAGAATTACCACAGCAGGCAGGAAGCTCCAAGGTTGCTCTTGGTCTCAGTATTTCATATGCTCAACAGATCTTCAGAGAGAAGACCCTTCACGTATGATTTGAGCAACAGCAGATGGCACATTCATACTCCTTAGGAATTAGCAATTGACTCGGAAAGAAAATCTTTTTACCACTACTTCACACAGTTTTATTTTCCCTCTTATACCACCTCTTCTTTGCTCTCATGCTAGTTCCTCTGGCTCGCTCCTTGAAAGAAGGCTTGTCTAGTGGAAAGTTGTAAAATGCTTTATAAAAGGTCCAAATAATCAGGCCATACATCTTGCCTTTGTTGACCTTCATTGTAAATTCTTGAAAGGGAAACCTAGCTTTTGGCAAGAGTTCCTGTGGGGATTATTGCCCTTTCCTTTTATTGGTTGAATATTAGGACTGGGAAAGCCACATCTGGACCATCAGGGAAAAAAATAATTCATAGCCTATTGGCTGAAATAGGTATTCTGTGTGACATCTTACTTAAGGATCTCATCCAGTAGTATTAAAAAGTGGATGTAAAAGTACCAAACTTTCCTTTCACCAAGCTTTTTTGACATTAATAGCATTTGGCTGCCATAAAGGACTCACTGATAATTTACTCTAAAATGCTTGTGAAGGAAAGACCTTTACAGCAGCTCAAATGTAATGCTATTTTTTCATGAGAAATCGTTTAATACCCCACTCCTGTTAGAACATGGATTTTTATTTCAGTCTTTGTTAAATGTTGAAAGTTTCTTTGAAACTCATTTATTTGACTTTTTTATTACTGGCAAAAAACTTAATTAGTTCCTTTTTAACTAAAGTAATTTTGAGAGATTTTTTTAACTTTTTCTTTCTCCCTCTCTTCTTTTTATTTTTTTCCTAGAGGGCAAAATATAGACATACAAAAATTGATATCTTGTGTTTACTTTAATTTCATTTGAAAAACAAAAAGACTGTGGATAACTGCACTTGCCACCATCTGCCAGATCCCATAATAGAAGTAGTATAATGCCATAGTGACTGTGTTAGCAGTGTTAGAACTGCTTGAATTTATTGTTAGCCTTGCTAATACTAAGAAACACTGCAAATCTCATCTGGAAACTCTCTCTTACAATTTTCAGATATAATATTTTCAATTGCTGCCAAATTTCTTTACTTCTTAGAGTCAAATCTGAAAATTTTCTCATTTGGCAGTTGCTCATTTCAGATTAAGTGCACTTCTTCCATGTGCACAATGTGTATCTAGGTTCAAGGCCAAGTTCAGCTAGGGTCAAATCCTGTTTATGTTCCCCACAGGGACCTCGCAGAGAAAGGAGACAGATCTGTCCCTAGTATTGTTAAGAGTTAGTTGTTTTTATTTAGCTCATTTGGGCTCCTTATTTTCTGTGAGGAATAACTTATAAGACCAAATATGAGTTTCAATGCATGAAAGAGAAGAAGGATTAGTACTGCCTTCTGATTTGCTTTTTTGCATGAATTTTATGGAAGTTGTTTCTTCAGATACAGGGCTCTACCTGTGAAATGATTGTTAAATTTCCTTTAAAGACTTTTTTCCCCTGATCATGCCCCTTTCCTTTTCTCATTTACTTGCTTGCTTGGAGTGGAGTGACCAAAGGTGTTTCACACGGTGATGTTTTACACTAGTTTGTTCTTAGGATTTGTTCTTTCTCAGTTTCTAGTCTGTAGTCTACTGGAAAATTTGGCATGAAGATATGGAAAAGTTTCTGAGGTGTTATTCTCTCAAAGTGTCACTAAGTGTTTTCCTGCACTCTGTAGATTTAGGTATATTGACTGTAGTTTCTCTGGGACATCAAAATTTATCATCTTCATTTTTGAAAGAAAAGTATGAAACTTATTTTCAATGTAATTAAAAAATAATTCCGTTATTCTTTTCATTTTACTTGAGTTCGCAGGGTTAGGATCAGGTTTATGATTAGTGCTATCTGTGAAAGCAGTGTCTAATGAAAATTTTCAGTAGACGAGGGTAATGCCACAGTTATTAACTTCAGAATGGGAAGAGTTGATTCCAGAAAGGTTATGGTAGTGACTACTCTTGGATGAACACTAGATGACAGAACAAACAGGTTATAACATGCATGTATTTGCTGCCCAGATAAATTTAACTTCTTTTCCTTAGAAAAGAGTAATCATAAATTCTCCTTTGCAAGACACAAACAGGCAGACCTTGTTTCTACGCAAAGAAACACAAAAAAAAGTAATAACTGTGGTAATTAAAGTTTTTATTATGTGACGTGTTCCAGATTTTGGTAAAATTTAAATAGTTGCATAACTGCTCATTTTGCTTTTAACTTGTGCAAAATGCTGCTTAAGTGTTAGTGCATTAAATATTAAATGTATGCTGTGCAATAACTTGGAAAAACCTATCAATGTTCTCTTTGTATTTGATTTCTACTCCTGATCATATAGACCACTAATCTTGTTAAAATGTTGACCATCAGTGAATGCCCTAAACCCAATAAAAAACCACAAAAAATTATTTGGGAAAAATTTTCTTTTTATTTTTCATTAGAAATTAAAAAATAACAATTTTTTTTTCCTATTTACATTTTTTTTAAAGTGAGCATCATAATGCATCTGGAGAACAGAGCTCTGAAACAAAGCCAGAGAGGTGGTATAATCTCCTTCCTTGGAGGCATTCAAGAGCTAGCTAGACATGGTTCCAAATAACCTGTTCTAGGTTATCCTGCTTGAGCAGAGGGTTGGACAAGATGACCTCCAGAGATCCCTTCCAACCTCAGCCATCCTACGGTTCTGTGAAATGGAAAACCATTTTCTATTCACTGTTTGTCATTGATATTAGAAGGGTTTTAGCAGATGTCAACCCTTCTTCCTCATCTATTTCCTGTTAGAGAGTCCTAGAAGAGAGTATGCATTATTCAGGGCTCACATTATTTAAATACCACTTACTGAAATGGAGCCAAGATCTTTCTGGGGAATGCATGTGTTGCTGTGACACAAATCAGAATAACCAACTGCTTTATTTGTAAAGCAGATACTTCTTGTTGCTAGTTGATGGGAACTTCTGCCCTGAAGTTGGTGAATTCCGGAGAATAATGTCTATTAGGAATTGCTAAACAGACACTTCCCAGTTAGGAAATGCCAACAGCTAGATAGACTCAATTTTTTGAAGGCTGAGCTGTGGCTTTGAGAGTAACAGAGCATTGGAACAGGCTGCCCAGAGAAGTTGGGGAATCTTCTTCTCTGGATATACTCAAAACCTGCCTGGGTGTGTTCTGGTCCAGCACGCTCTAGATGAACCTGCTTTGGCAGAGGGGTTGGACTAGATGATCTCTGAAGATCCCTTCAAACCTCTATCATTCTGTGATTCTTTGACTTATAAATCAATGTTTTTATAGTTTTGAAAAGAAGAGTGGTGTCCCAGGAAAAAAGAAAGTTGGCCAAATAGCCTACTAACTAGTTCATCTGGATGGGATTTTCAGCTCAGGATGGTGCTGTGGCTTTTATGTAACAATATTAAAAGAGAAGAACAATGTTTTAAATGCTATGAGAATATAGTGACTATGCTCCTGAATAATGTGTAAGACCTGAATGATAATATATTGGTCTGGGTTTAAATGTTTTCGTTGTGTTTGGGAAATATTTTCTTTCTTTTCTTTTCTTTTTTTGGCAAAGACGGGAGATATAGGCGAGAGATGAGAGTTTCAGAAAGAAGTTTGAGAGAACTGATAGGCCAAAAGTTGGTACAAATCTCACAAGACTTCCCTCCCCTCAAAATAGAACCTTTTTGTAAAACACATGCCATTTATGATTTAACTCAAAATTACAACCAAACTGCTACACTCGTGAAGGGTTACTACAGTCCAGGGATCACTGCTGTCCAACAAAACTGTATTCTAAATCATAATTGTTAGCATATTGATAGTTATTGTTTATCTAGCTTTTTCTTCTTTTAGAAAACAGTTGTTGGGGTTTTTTTACCATTTGCATAATTGTGAAACTTACTTCTAATTTTTCCATGTGTTTTGTGTCTATGCATCCTGCCTGCTAATGGTTTTAGTAATCAGCTTCTTTCCCCTGCTACTTGATTTATTTCAGTATAGACCTGACCTTAAAATAAATCTGGGATTAAAAACTTAATTTTATTTGCCCATTGAGGAATAGATAGCAGTAGGTTCACTAGGCTACTTATAAAAGAAATTTACATTTCACCCAACCATATAGAAGCAAATGTCACTAGGAAGCCCAGTGACAGGAGAGAGAAATCCTGTCCCCATTTCTTTGATGCCAGGACTCTCAATAGCAGGTTTTTAGCCAGTATGAAGGAAAGCACTAGAGAAATCTTTGAATTATATTTTTTCCTGCCATCTGTCTTTATTAGATGCCTTAATATTTATTGTATGTTAACTGCCAGGAAAGAAAGGTTATTGTGGCTAAGCAATAAAGGGAATCAGGATTTGGGTAGCTTCACCCTTCTGACAGAAACAGACATGTTAGTGACAGAAGGCACTGGGATAGACTAGCTGCGTGCTGCAAGATCTCTGATTAAGTCTGTTGCTACAATGTGATGTGGCAGCTTAAGAATAAAAGAAGAAACTCTTTCTGTATTAGTTTCAATGCAAAGAATGATTTATGGGGTGCCAGATTTTTTTTTGCCTATTCTCTGCAAATTTTTGTGATTCAGAAGTAGAATGCAGAAGCTTTTACACAATTCATAAGTATTTGTCTCATTGTCTGGTAAATGGTACTTTAGTTTGAGAAAGAACTGAAGAATCTTTCCTTAGTAGAAGTTCATCTTGCCTTATTACGTAAACATTGCTGGATGTACCCAATAAAGTTCCTTGTAAGGTAAGTGCTGCAGGTTATGTTTGCTCTCAGGTCAGATTCCTTCACTGTGGGATTTTTTAGTGCCATTCTTGAACATCAGTCTCCCCAGCAGTAGCTTGAGGAGTTGCCATTGGATTGGTTGGAGAGCAAATTTCTTAATTCTTTTACCATCCTGAACCCACCCCCCCCCTCCTTCTAATGGATCTAAGGAACTTTGAATTGCTTTGCAGTCAAAAAAATGACAAATTAATGACAACACACAGAGGAAGACTTCACAGCCTCAAGAAGCTGATTTGCTTGTCAAATGTAAGAAAAAGAAGTCTAGCTAATCCCCTAAACACATAATAATTAGCAAGTTCTCACATTTTCACACCCGAATTGCTGTAAGAAAATAGAAAAATTGGTCTGAAAAGAGCTTAAAAAAATCACTTTTTTCTCTTTTAAATTGGAAATGCCCTGTAATGAAGTTACTGGCAAATGAACCTATACAATGTCTGGTATACAAAGAGAAGTAATGAATATCCATTGTAGGAGGATTTATATCCATTTCCACTGTGACAAAGTGGTTGTACTGTAGAATAAAAAAAAAAATAAAAATAAAAGGACATTAAAATGTGTTATCACATGCCACTTCTGAAGTCCATGTGCAGTATGTGTCCCCTCAGCCATAGATCAATGCTGCAGTTGTTCTCAACCTAACAGGACTTGGTGGTCTTTCTATTCCTCACACTGCTTTACTGTAGGGTGGTGGAGTTACATTGCATGGGAAGCTTGATCCTCTTTGGAGCCAATGGCAGGTTTGGAAAATATTTTTTCTTTTCAGACTTCCAATTTCTTCTTGTGAAAATATACTGTGAACAGCAAGGGAATAGCAGAGCCATACTTTTGGGACTGCAGGGTGGTGTGCAAGGACAGAAATGCAGGACAAAGAGGGTAACAGTATTTTTGTTGGTTTAGAGAAAAGTTTCAGATGTATTGATCTCATTACAATTAAATACCAAATGTGAGTGGGAAGTAATTTTAATTCCCTAAGCCAGATGGTCTAGTCCATCTTTAATTTAAAGCACTTTGATTTGAAAATTTTGAAGGGGTCTAATGCTTGATTTTATCACATTTAGTTCTGTAGATAGGTGGGAAAGCAATACATTTCATGCTCAGAATTTTATAATCTGGACGTTTGAAGTGAAAACTTCACCACAAAGAAATGCCAGCATTTTGCTGTTATACTGGTAAAGTGGCCATGCTTTCCTACTTGTGCATTTCTAGGTCTAGATGAAAACCACTAAAAAAGCAAAATCTACTAGTTACCCTCATTCTAAAACATGTAGATTTGTACTTTTTTTTTCTCCCTGCAACCTAAAGCAGGTATGGGTACTGCAGTGGTCCTGACCAGTTTGGTTTTCTCCTTTTAAACAGAGAAGAAAGCCTGTAAATCAAGTCTGGATGAATAGCTGAACTCTTGGGACTGGTTAACTGACCTTCTCTAATGACTATGGGAGGTCTGAAATGGATTGTCTCTAAACTCTACCAGATGTTCCCTGCTAGGGAGCTGGACATTGTCCCCTTAGCATGTTGACTGGCCTTTCCTCCGATCATTTTGTAGCGAATGAAGTTTGAAGCCCAGGGAGACTAAGAGATTAATCTATAGGCTGAGGCTTGCTTTCCAAATGGGTTGTCATGTACAAATGTGTTTACCTGGAAAAAACACCATCAGAGTAAAAGGATTTTGTATTCTCTATAGTTATAAGGACTTGGAAGGTTTACTGAGGCCATCAGCAATGAAATTGCTTGAAACAACTTTTCTCTGGTCATCTACTTACATTAGTTTAATGTGAAGCCTTCAACTCATTTTATACAGGTAATAAACAGACGACAAAAAATTATCATGAGTTACTCTGACCTCTTCTGTTTCCATTTAGAGGTAATATCTGAGAGATTGTGTATTCAAATATACATGTTCTGAAAAAAGAAAAATCCTGCATGTTTTATGCATTTTTTATTCAGTTATTCAGGCTCAAACTTTGGTACTGGGTATTTGCATGAACCTGAATCCCTTGCTTCTCAGGTATTTTTCAAAGTGGATTCATTGTGCAGCTATACATTTTTTGCAATTTTGGGCAATTTATAAATATGTAGGGACAACGTTACTTGAAACTTTTTCAAAAGAATTACCTGACCTTGGCATTTTTGGGCTTACCATGTAATAATTTCTTTGATGGTCTCAGTAAAAAGTTTCCAAACTTTTTTTTTAGTGGGCAGTCAATATTGCACACTCAGATTTACTGTGGAGTTCAAGAAGAGTGCTGCTTTTTGCTTAACTTTCTCGTGTGACTGATTTTCTAGGTAGCTACATTCATAACACTCTGCTGTCTCAGCTTGACAGGCTTAGCACCTTTTTCTCTTCCTCTGAACTTCCTTAACTGCCGTTCTGGCATATTTCAGGCTTAGATACTTATAACTCATTTTAAAGACAAACTTATAATGATGTACTGGGAAAAATAGTTCTCAGCAGAATTGTCAGAGCTGGTGGTTGGAAGAATGTATGGATCCTTTTAGTAACAGGAAAGAAGGCATCAATCTGAATGGGGCTGACGGGGATAAAAATGAATTTTGCCAAGTGTGTTCTGTCCAAGTATTTAGAAGCTGTTTCCCTTGCATCCATATTTTAAGTTATTGATTTGTTACTGATAAGAATTACTTACTACCGATGGCCCTGATCCTCAAGGGCTTTGCCCTGGCTCAAGTTATACCTGTTTTTTCGTGCATAAGTGCAGTACTTTCCTAGGAGGTGTAGAGGAAAACAGAGAGGAATACATGGATATGTCAAACTGAACTTCAATGTTATTGTGGTCCCTTCTGTTAAAGGTATTGCTGATGCAAATTCTTTAAAACTGTGTTGTAGAGAAATGTAACATATCAAAGTAATTGCCAGGCTGCTGTTAACACCATGAGCTATTGCTGATACCATCTGAGGGGTGAACAATGAAAACAGAACCTCTCACAAACATTTTTTTTGCCAGCTTTAGTGCCTTACTTAGGAAGCACAGAAAAACATTTAGACAGTGTTTGTCTGTTTTGTCACTACCGTATTACCTTTATAGTTATTTTCTCATCTAGATGTATTAGAGGGAAGCAGAATAAGCTTAAATGTGATTAAAATCTCTATTCATAATATAAAAGATGCATGAACACTTCAAGCCTGGCCTGTAAATCCTTGTGTGGCCAGTGATTTAGTTACTTGGTGCTCTTCTCAACAAACTCTTGCTAAAAGGTCTTGATGACCCTCTTTGTAACCGTGCCATGCCAGCAAGCATGGGGACAAACTCGCTCCTTCTTCAACACTAATGGCAAAACCAGAAAATAGTGGCTGTTACTCTTGTGCCAAGTCAGAACAGTCTTTCTTGTGCTGAGTGTCCACACAGTAGAATGTTTCATCTGCTGCTTCTAGCTTGGTATTTTTTTAATATCTATGTTAAAAGCATCTTGGTTTATATGGGGGTGCAGGGGGAGATTTTTCTTACCAAAGTCCAGGCACATCTTTCAAGCTTGTTGTTTTTGAGACCAGTAAGTATAGCTAATCACTGATTTTGCCCAGGTAATTTTGAGCGTAGTCAGGAAATAAAACCTGTACTGGGCTAAATGACTGGGTTTTTTTTTTAATTTTGTGGGGAAACACCAAAATCTGTGGTAGCTGCAGACTTCCTAACATTAAAATGCATATGGTCATATGCATTCACCTAAAGGAAATTCTGCTTGCGTGCCCAAGGACAGTCCTTGCCTCTGGGCACAGGTCAGTAACTGAGGACAATCGGCACATCCTCAAGGAGTACTCCAGGTCTGTACTCGACTACTCATGTAGGTCCACTTCGTCTCTTCCTTGTTTCCATTAATATATTGTCTGACAAAGTGCCTCAAAGTAGGTTCTGAAGTATCTGTACGCGCAGGAAGTTGGTATTTTTTTTCACTAAATATGGATTAAACGCTTACAATTGTTACTGAATTGTGCTCTTCATTCCCTGTCTCTCTGCCTCAAATGAGATCTCAGCTGAAGGAAAAGCACAAGAGAACGGCTTGTGTGTGAGAGTGTGTCTGAAGAGGAAGCATACTTTTATTTTGGTTTCTTTTTTTTAAAATATTTGGTAGCACAAGCACACAAGCTGTAAAGAATCAACAGTGGTGACTGCAGAATAGTGTGTTGCTGAAGTTATTGATACTGAAGATATATTCATCTTCTTCTGAAGTTCAACAACACTTTTTAAATAAGATCAGTTTGAAAAATCCTTCACTGCAGAAAGTGATTTATCTGTGTGTAGTCTGAAGTGAAACAGGTTAGAGCTTACACATAACCTAGAATGATAAAAAAAAAAAAAAGATTATATATTTGGGCTCATGCCAGTAGGTGAACACTTTGAAAGTCAGAGATTTGTTCAAAAGTGAGAGTTATTAGGAATTTCTGGAAAGCACTCCCCTTTTTCAACATATCAAAGACTTGGTTTGTGGTCAGCAGCTGACATATGTTTCTGTGTACTGGGCTATCATAAATAGCTTTTCCTGCTTTCATCTAAAGATTAGAAGATAATGCTCGAGGGCCAAATCTTATCCTGACATAAACCACTGAAGTTAATGAGCAAAACTCTTTCTCTGTCACATTAGTACACCTGCTGCCCTGAAGTGTGTTTCAATGGTATAATTTACAAAGCCACAGGGTATGTTACTGGGTTTTGGATTTTTTTCTCTCAGCAGCATGGATGCAGCTTCAGGAAAATCAGTGAAAGTGGTCCCTGTGGATGCTGGGTGACCAAAGCCATTCCATCACTCCCCCTCCTCAGCTGGAGAGGGGAGAGAAAATACAACAAAAGGCTCATGGGTTGAGATGAGGACATGGAGATCATTGACCAGTTACTGTACAGGCAAAACAGCATTGAGTTGGAAAAATTAATTTAATTTATTGGCAGTTAGAAGTCAGAGTAAGGTAATGAGAAACAAAACCTAAATCTCAAAACACCTTCCCCCACCTCTCCCTCCTCCCTGGGCTCAACTTCACTCCAGATTTTCTCTACCTCCTTCTCCCAAGAAGCACAGGAGGACAGGGAATAGTTGTGGTCAGTTCATCACATGTTGTCTCTGATGATCCTTCCTCCTCAGGAGGAAGACTCTTCACACTCTTCCCCTGATCCAGTGTGGGGTCCCTCTCACAGGAAACAGTCTGTTAGCTATTAACTTCTCCAATGTGAGTCCTTCCCATAGGCTGTAGTTCTTCATGAACTGCTTTAGCACGTGTCCTTTTCCACTGGGCGCAGTTCTTCGGGAATGGACTGCTTCTGTATGCTGTTAATGAGTGAAGAAACTAAGTCAATCCTTCCTAAATCCAGATAAACAAAGTAAACTAAAACCCATGAAGCACAGAATAATGAACATATGGGGAAATGGCAATTAGCACTGAAAAGCTGAAATGGATTCAGAAGAAAACTACACTATTTTCTTTAGAAACAGAGCAGTAAAACAGCTTGGTAACATACAAGTGAGTGAATGTAAATGTAAATGGAAAAAAGCAATCATTTTTAGCCAGATGTTTCTCCCCCCCACCCCAAATATTTTGCAATCTGCAATGTAGTACATGTTTTGGGTAAGAAATGGTGGAAGAGAAGGAAGAAAATAATTTGTAAACATCTTGAATTTGTGTTGCAGTTTATAATATACCTCCTGTCATACTGTAAATGTAGAATCAATTGTCCCTGCAGGCTGAAGTCAGCTGCAGCACTTCTCTAGCAAAGTCAGCCTACCTTTCTTCGACTAGATGAGGCATGTAATTGGTGATGGGTTTTATCACCAGCCATGGAACTTACTCATTTGAGAATAGAATACGAATTTTATTTATACTGCTGGCTCAAGGCAGGATAGTCTGAATGTCAAATCAAGGAGTTTCTTTTGTTAGTTTGCATATTTTTAATCTTTTGTATACAGGCATAAAAAGAAAGGGGACTCTGACCTCCTTCCCAAAAGGAGGAAGAAGCAGCTGTGTTTTCTGTGTCTGCATTGTGAACAATTTCGTTAAGGGTCTGGTCATTGAAAGTATATCCAAATGCATGACAAACGCAACTTCTCTTATGGGGGTTTGTTCATACCACTACTGTTGCGCCCTCTTGGGATTTATATCTTTCAAATATTTACAGTCTTGTATTGCACACTCTTGAGAGGATTGCCAGTCCTACTTTGGCAACTTGATGCCAGCTTCTCTTCACTTTTGTCCTTTTCTCTCTCTCTCTTAAATATCATGCTGGTTACTCTTCTCTTCTACTTACTCAATATTTTTCTTGTATTTGCATGCCTGGAAATGAAGCATGGTATTCTTACTACCCTGCAGCTGAGATGCACTTGTTTCTTTTGGTTAATGTGAGTGGGAGTTTTGCAGCTTCTGTCTAAAAGTCTTTCAACTATCAGTTATTTTTCAACATTTGCATTTAGTATCTATGTCACTTCCATGGAATAAGATTTGCTGATTTATCTGAAAATTAAGTAGCCAATATTTTTCTAAAGTTTAGTTTGCTGGGTGATTTTCCATAGTTCAGTTCTTTTGTTTTGTTTCTCTTTGTTAATGTTTTGTATCCCCTTCCAGTTTGACTCAATCTTTATCTGTGCTGTTTATACCTTATTGTAATGATTAATGAAGATGGAAACCATCACAATACCTTATATTGATCCCCATAAACTACCCTCCTTTCCTATCTACATTAGCCAGCTCATGATAGAGCCTTTCTGCTTGTGAATCTATTTGGTGAAAGACTTTTGTTTAAGTGAAAGCTTTTTATTGCCAAGTCAGCATGTTTGCTATGGAAATGGAATACCCTGAGATGCTGAAAGAGAAAAAGAGGAAGGAAACATACTCTGTAGCTACTTACACACGCCCTGTTGGGTAGGATGGATGGGTTTTCTCTTATAGTTCATTTCCATAATATTTTGTTTTTATAAGTCCAATTAAATGACAAGATGATAATCAGCTTCTGATTAGCAGCTAGCGTTTTGGTAACACACACGATGAAAAATTGACTACAGGGCTACAGAAGTGACAGTTCTTCTGTTTTCATGAGTTCATATACTAAATTATTGTGGTCTATTGCTAACACTATTTGCCTAACCCTAGATTACTTTATTTCCTCAGGAGCACTTAAAGTTTTACAGATAGCCTTTGAAATTTTATTGTCCTCTGGATTTCCACCAACCTTCAATGCCACACTGTCCAACCACTTCATAGTGTTGGAAAGTAGCCAAAATGCTGAAGGAGAATTGAGGCAGAGTAAATAGATTACATAAGGTCATAAAATGTTCATAGTAAAATAAAAAAAAAAAAATAAAAAATCTCTATCCATCCTTCATAACTGAAGGTTATCCTGCTTTCCCTAGGAAAAATCATGTCAAAATCTCTGTGAAACTTAGGAAAGGTTCACTGTGGTATTTCTGGCAAAGCAGCGTAAGCTGCAGCAAGTACTCTGACAGACAATATCTGCTTTCAGGTATTTCACTATCCTGCTGTCTCCAATTTCAGTAGTTAGACCAATAAAAATACAGTTTCCTTTCCTACAGGGAAAATGTTGCAAGTGATAGTGATGCCCACTTCTCACTATGCTTTCCACCTGAATGCTTCTTTACTGCAAAGAATGTGCCTCTGTTTTAAAACAAAGCAGCCAGTTTCTTTGTTAAACACTGTTCATCCTTGGTTAAGGAATGTAGTTTCAGTAGAACAAATGCAGTTCAAGCTAAGAAACATTTGCTAAAATACCCTGAAGAATGTACCATTTTTAATATTGAAACATCCCATTGTGAAAGGGAGACTGGAGTAATTTCTAGATGATTCTTTTATTTTCTGGACACAGTTGTAATGTATATGTATGTATGATGAAATGATGTTCTTATTGAAGGCAAAAGGAGTTTTGTCTTGTCACCTAGAGAAAAGACTTGGGACCTGAAAAACCAGGGGGTCCTTGGGGGTCTTGCAATGTACCACAGCAATCCATCAAGACTGCATCCACGTTAGGATGCTGATCTGTGTAAGCCAGTTAACTTATTCTGATGTTGTATTTTTGATTTGGGTAAGATGTGAATTCTGTGGTGCCTGAAGAGTTGGAAATAATTTATTTTGCTGTTATCTGTTTCAGTAATGAATGATCTACTTTTCTGTATGATTTAGATTTTTAAATATTTGTAGAAATAATCAAGCTAGCTGTGTATGACAATTTTTCTCCCCATTCTAGTCTTGCTGCTTTTAAGTGTTTAAAGCTGGTAAGCAAAAGAGGTGAGTTTTAGCCTATTGAGTGGTTGACCTTTCTGGTAAAGCAAACAGAGGGTTTATAACAGATTTTACATGCCTGCTTTTTGAACTATGGTAGCATAGCTCAAAATAATATGTGATAGATATAATATACTGCAAAGAGTAAGGTTATGTTTCAGTCTACACTAACAACATTGATAATCACATTATCCTCCTTAAATTTGTATTTCGGTTGACATTTTGCCATTTGAAACTTTATTCATTTCCCTATGGTGTTTTACATTTGTTTTATAAATGACATGTGCGCAAAGCTATGCCATGGTCTAGAAGAAGGGGAAAAAAAATCTAATATTAAGCCCTAAAGGCATCTGTTCAGTAACCTGTGTCTGAGAGTAAGGCAACCATGCTACCATCTGTTATATTTTCTGTATGATGGCTGTTGCCCTCATTGTAGGTTATTGCAGGTCTCAAAGGGCTACACTCACTTTGCCTTTGAGCCATTTTCTAGAAAATAAAAAATATCTTGCATTTTCTCCTGTCACTGCACATGCTGTATTGTAAAGATTGCTTCAATTACTAGATCACTTATGTTATTTTTAAGCAGAATTGATTTTGTTTTCATGTCATATAGATGAAAGTGAGCTCTCTAAAAGGCTTTTAAAGTGCTATGTTGTTGTACTTTCAAGTACCTGAATGCCTTGCATGACTTTGCATAACGGTATGACATTATTTACTATTTATTTCAGATATTTAGTCAGAAAAAACTCTTCTGAGGAACCATCCACCGTCTGTGTACAACAAAAGTAAGACATTCTTTAGAGCTGAATGTTACAAAACAAGAATATAAAACAACATGTATAGCAGGGTTTTC
>VXAK01009349.1:0-12149 GCA_013399435.1 Arenaria interpres
CTTCCTAATTTGTGAAAAAAATTACAATGAACTGTAACACTGATCAATCTTACCTTAGCAAGAATCTTTTACAAATTGATATATCTGAAAGTGTAAATTTTACTGAGCCGAAAGTCATCCTGTAACACTTTTTTAATAACCTGATTTTTTCTAAGACTCTAAGCCCCTACTCCCTTTTGCTATCATTCTGTTATGATGGCACAAATTTATGTTGTCACACAAATGTCAGATTTGAAGGATAAGTTACATAAAAATTAAAAATCAAGGACTGCATCATCCATTCCACTTTTGCAGTCACTAAACAAGAAGTTGTTCTTAGAGACAAGGTAGCATGCAAGGCAGCTCTTACAGTCAACTTCTTGACCAATTTTTCAGGTCAATGACATAATGAGAGGCACTAAACTGCTCTTCTTAAATATTTTTAGATTTGACTGAATAAAGCTATCAATTACATGGCAGTTTTAAGGCTGAAAGCTTTCTTCACAGGTACAGTTTCACTAGTAAATATTTAGGAATAGCTGTAACTTTATTCCACTACAGCTCTGTTTAGGGAGAGACTACAACAAGAACTACAAAAATATTTTAAAATTGGCAGGGAAGGGAAAGGGGTGAGTAAAAACCAGTTTTACTACCATTTCCAAGTAATTTCAGTGATTTCTATCCTGCCTATGCTTTCTATATGTGTAAGAACTTCCTAATGTTTGCTAAATGAGAAAGTAAGGCAGACTAAATACAAGAGTCTTATGTCACATTAAGTTTTCAGTAAGGTACAAACATGGAAGAGCAAACTGCGACTCAAATACAATCTGCTAAATGTCTTTTGCAGACTTGCAGTAAGACTGTTTTAATTGATTGCCAACGTTTTCTTGCAAAAGGCAGAACTACCTTAAATTGCATGAGCTCTTTAATTTCTGAGTTTCAATATCCAGGTATTTTTCCTAAAGATTAATCATTTTCTATTATAATTTGTCAAAATACTTCTTCCAGTTTTCTTCAAGCTGTCAATTAGCTTTACAGAAGTGAAACATCCCAGGTTTTTCTTTAGATGCCCACCACTGGCTAATACAAATAGCTAACATATGTAACCACACTTTAAAGTAATGGCAATTAACAAAATTTTGTTAATGAACATTTTAGAGGAACATACTTAACCCAGACCATTCGTCATCAACTGGGGGTTGAGCGTGACTTAAATCCCACTGAAAATCAGAAGTACCAGCCTGAGAAACTGACTCACTGTTGGATCCTGAAAGGGAATAAAAGTTTTACTTGTAAGTTGTAAGTTAACAAGTTTCCTGAATTTTCTTGGTAAAGAAATTCCATTCAAAGTAGAAAAGGAAGACAGAAGGCCCAAGGAAAAAAATCTGATTCTAAGGACCACACAGGACAGAAAAACTACAAGGCTCTTGCAAATGAGATATATTCAGAAAATAAGGGAACCGCCTACAAGCCTACAGTAGTCTCAAACTGAAAAATACAACGCAATTTTACAGGTAGCAGAATTATTACCCTGTAACAGTAAGAACTCTTACAAGGAGAAGCTTAAAAGAAAAGTGTACTAAAAAGAAACCTCATCAATTACATTGCAGATATAGGAATTAATTTATTCACTACTAAGAATCCAACTCATTTGAAGCAAAAAGTTTCAGGAACATAAAAGCAGCATGAAAAACAGTAAGGCCAATACCAGACACGATAACAGAGTGTTAGACATCTACCATTATTATTCTAAGAAAAAATATAGCATCAGCAAACAGAAACCATTTAATAAAAAATAAACCAGAAAAAAACCTTAATTGTGAGACTTAAAGAAATTATTACTTTATGATGAGACTTACTTTTGAAATGAAGTTTAAATAGGACTATAGTTACCTGGGTCTATTTTATAAGCACCTCTGCAAAAGATACCTCAGATGACAGGAAACATGACATTTTCTCATGTTTTTTAGCCAGTCAGAAGAAGCAAATATTTATTCATGTGGTCAATTTGCGTTACAACATTCTTGGCTAAGGTAAAAAGATGACCAATATACTTCACTGTCTTCACACCTCTCTCTATCGAAGTTAGAATGGTGGTATTGCCAAAGAATCTCGGATAAGTTTGCTGTCCCACTTTATTAACTAAACCTTGTCAAGTTTTAGCCAAGAGACCGAGTTTGAGAATTCAAGTGGCTCCCTGGGAAATGATATTTTATTAAAATGCTCTGTACAATTAAGACTTTGTTTCTTCTTAAGACAATGTTTCTGTAAGTTTTCATTAAGTGAACTGGTTCTTTGGAAAGTCTGATAAATGCCAAGGTCTAATTTATAACTTTTGTTACCCTGGCTCAGATGTGCACAGAGAACGAAGCTCTTGTGAGCTATAGGACACTGAGTTTGAGTTCCACAGTCCAAAGACTATAAACTGCAACACAAGTAAACACTGCCTAAGTGCATAAGCACATGGCCGACTACTTCCTAAAAGACGACAAGAGATGCCAAGCTTGCTAGATAACTGGAGTAAGCAAGCAAGAACAGAAAACCTGACATGAGCCCTTTATTGCATAATAAATCACTGCAGCACTTGTCAGTAGTTTAACACACAAAATTTGTTACGAAGCCAGGTTTGCTCTCTATAGCAATTTCATCCTTCAAAACAAGAAAACCCCAGAGCTCAGCTTTCCTGCCCATCACACAGAGAAAAGTCTAAAGACTTCAAATCCTGCCTATGGAAAATATTTTGAAAGTAACACTTCAGTTCCTTGAAGGGGAAACACCCAGCCATCATATAGTAAGTCTTCCAGACGATCAGGGTAAACAGACTTTCCTAGAAAGCAATCTTCAGATCTCCAATTTGAGAAATAGCAACACTGAGCAATCTCTTATGCCCATTACTTAGACTCAGCACACAAACAGGAAGGCTGGCTAAGAATTATCACCTTCTTATTAATCTAGTTTTTGATTATCTAATATAAAACAGTTACTTATTGCATAATTTCAGCATAACAAAAGTTTTCTAGGCTATCATAAAATGAGTCTTCCACCTGTTTCCAGTTACCAGTACTATTTTCAAAGAACAGTGAGAAAGATGCATTTTAATAATACTTGGCAATTTCTGTTTCCACCTGGTGGAGCAGAAGAGAGTGGGAAAATGTTTCAAAGGGCATACATACCAGAAACTCCAGGAGTTAATCCAAACGAAGAGAAAGAAGTAGAATTCTGTTCAGAGGTATTAATCCTTGCATCCACATTCCAAGCAGCTGTGGGGAAGAGGGGGAAACAAAAAGAAAAAAAAAACTTTTAGCACTGCTGGCAGTGCTAAAAAAGTTAGTATTTAATTATGAATAGGGCCAGGAAAACGGTGGACATTCCAGCCATGTTAACATTTCACATAACTTAAGGGCATTATTTTGCTTATTACATCAGACAATTAGTGCTGAAAGAGATGTGACTGTACGAACACTCAGCTTGAAACAAATTTCAAGCTTTCTAAGATCTTCTTCCCTCTACAGACTTCTGTATATATAAACTCACAGAGGAGAAGTGAATTGTGTTTTGAGCTCCATACTATTTTTCTCCTTCCCATTATTGCAATCACTTAAGTTATTAAAAAGCATATTTATTAACTCTAGATGAAATCTAGGTTGGAGCAAACTGCATGTGTCAAAGAACAGACCTGAGTTCAAAGCAGTTTTTGCAAGTAGGAGATACAGCTTAAAAATTAAGATATATTTGACTGTTAAGTAAAAGGTAGAAAATAAGTAGAAATAATCAGTGGCTCCAATGTGTCTAAAGAAACATCTGGTTAGAATGTGATTCTAAATAAAAAATACTAGTAGCTTTTATTTAGAATTACATTTATTTAACTAGAGGGGTGGGTGCTCAAAACTGGATAGAGTATTCCAGATATAGTATGAAAAGTACATTAATCACTATTCCCAATCTACTGACTCTTGTTAATCCAGACCAGAATACTGGTGGTGTCCTTTTCTGCTGGGGCCTATGGCTCAGCTTGGTGTCCACCAGGACCTCTTATCTACAGAGCTGCTCTCCAGCAGTCAGTCCCCTGCCAGGGATGCTTTCTACAGAGGTGCAGCATTCATGTTTGTCCTTGCTGAAATTTCTCAGGTTCCTGTTGGCCCATTCCTCCAGCTGGCTTAGGTACCTATGGATGGCACCCCGATCTGGACTGTATTAACTGGTTTCCCTCCTCCCCACTCAAGTTTGGTGTAATCTGGGAATCTGATGTGAATGACACTCCATTGCCTCCTTCAGGTCATTTATAAAGATGACAAATATGACAGTTCTAAGCACAGAGCCCTGTGATACGCCCCTTGTTACCAGTCTCCAGAAGAGTATGACTTCCCAACTTGCACCTTTTGAGCCTGACCAGTTTTTCAGCCATTCTAACTCAGATTCAACATGGTCTCTCACAGTATTATTGTAAGCACTACAAAAGTCATCATAAAAGACATCTACTGCTCTCCCCTCACCCACAAAACTAGTCACTTTAGGAGAAGCAAGTCAGCCTAGTCAGGCGTGATGCATTCTTGGTAATAAAATCAACAATGAGCTGGTGACAGTCACTACCAATGACCTTATTACAATATACAGCAGAATAGAGCTAACTGCAATACGAAAAAAGCCCTTTGCCTCTACTTGGCAATAGTAAAGCTTCCAATGGTATAGCAGGTCCAGCCTCAGGAACCACATTTCTAGATACACAAGATAAATAAGGAGGTCTAGACTAAAGCAACGTTGCTGACTACAAAGGAACACTGCTGTCCAGAAAAGACTGGGATCACAGACTGAACAGTGGTAAGGACCATACTACAGCATCTACTAATAAGTTGAAGATCATTGCCCAGAGAGAAATGAAGAATTCTCTTCTCCATTATTGTTATGGGGTACAAATGGTCAAGGCAAAAAATGGTAGCGGAGAAGACTAAGAACAATTTCTAGTGAGAAAAACAGTGCAATTCTAAATGTCACAGAAGCTGAACAATCTTCATGCCTGGAGCTGAAACAAACATCTGCCAAAACCAAACACAGTTGATTTCATTGTGTTGGATCAACAGAATAAACATTATGAGCTGGGTTTTAAGACATCTATTAAAAAAAGCAGTTACACTTCAAAATGACTTTGTGATTACTTTCAGAATTTTAGGAAAAGTGATACAAAAAATGTGATTCCTTCACAGAAATAATTTTATTTCAGATAAACTCCAAAAACACAGTTGAACTGTAAACAGAGAGTTTGATGTTAAACCATCAGATCTTAAACAGAAATGGCTTAGTTCACACTTCACTAGACCACTCAAATAGCTTTATGTTGATACATTAAAGTAGTCTTGAAGAGATTCACTACTAAAAAAAATATACTTATGTAAAAAAAAAAATGCTTAAGTGAAGCAAATTTTCTCTGGAATAGCTTACCAATAGAAGTGAACAAAGAACGTTCTTTCCAGGGCCTGCCCACCAGGGTTACACCCCAGTCCTTTCCATTTCCATTAGCATCTCCAGTGTCCTGGCCCCAAGCTGATGT
The DNA here is from genome assembly GCA_013399435.1 of Arenaria interpres. Taxonomy (NCBI): domain Eukaryota; kingdom Metazoa; phylum Chordata; class Aves; order Charadriiformes; family Scolopacidae; genus Arenaria; species Arenaria interpres. Next base: position 5,525 of record VXAK01009349.1, read on the forward strand.
CTCAGCCTTCCTCTTCCCAGCTGTAGTTGAGGGAACAGACGTCCATTTCTCCTCCCCTACACCAATCTGCGAGGAGGTTTTTACAGACTTCTCATTCCAGCTTCCTCCATTTACTGTATGGCTTTCACTCAATCCTGGAGAAACTTAAATACAAGCATAATAAAAGCATTATATAAAGTAAGAACTGAAGGAAGAATTAAAATATTATTTACATGAACACAGACTCAACAATAAAAAGTACAAAAGCAGCTTTGCTACACCAGTGTGATACAGAAGAGCTGCTGCTCTGTCTCAGCTGATTTTCCAGTTCAGATGATATGCACCATCTGTCTACTAACTTGAAGAGTGAGGAAAAAACAGCACCAAACTGCACTGTCCTTCCTGCATCCCTGTCCCTTTTGTTATAGGGCTGATATGCCCATGAATCAGTCCCTCTAGATTATAAAAAACAAATAAACAAACAAAAACACCCATAAAAAAAGGGGTGGAGGTGCTTCCAACACTGCCAGGTAATTTCTCTTACAGAGTATGTTGATTTGTGGAAAGCCCAAAACACTAAATGGAGAATAATTTCTGTTTCATAGCTGCTCACAGCAGTTCTCTAGGCAAGAAGTAGAAGGTATCAAGGATTAGGAAGAGGTTCCCAAACACTAGACAGTATTTGCAAAGAGCACAGCTATCATATTGACCATAGAGTCCATCAAAGTTGGAATTTTGTTGGACCAAAGTCCATCAAAAAACCCCATGATAACACTCAGAATAATTCATAAGCAATATATTTCATGTTACATTAAGGTAAAAGACCACAAGTCTATCTGCAACAGTCTACCCCGAGGAATTACTAGTCATAGCAAGTTTAATGTATACTTTGAGGGGAGTCAATAGTATGTTGAGACATAAAGATCATTATAAAAAAAATAATTATTTTTATAATAAATAATCTGATTCAATATCTCAAAAAGTAGGAAGTGGTTCACTTTCTGGACGTGGGTGCTTTTAATAACCCATTTGTTGACTTGCTTAATGGCACTGAATACTTTTCATTAAAGCACCACCACTAATGCTGGCTATGAGTAAGAAGCAACCATTTTGATTTCCTTACACCAAATTAATTCAAGTATTACTACTTCAAGGATTACTATAGCAGTATCTCTTATCAGAAAACCCTTAAGATTCACTAGTCAACCACAATCTAAAAATAGCCAAATATTTAAACAATTATGTGTATGACATATATAACATCAGATATGTTTATTTAGACATACATTCATTTTGAAAGTAAGTAAATATAAATGTATTTAAAATATACCTCTCAAAGGAGCATGTAAAGAACTGAGTAACTGGTGTATACGATCTGAAACAAGCGCAAACTTTACAAGAATCAGGACTGGTATCTTTGTGCTCCTTGCAGTTATCTATATGAAGTTTTTCTTTGAGCAAATATTCAGTTGATTAACACAAAAAAGTAAGTAAGTTTAAAAAGCTAGCATAAAGAATTTTTAAGTGGAGCTTGAGAATTTACTGTTCTGTAAGTAACAATTTGTATAACAGGTAATCTGGCTGAAAATTCTAGATACTGAATCCTTTTTCTACATATAGCACAGGCCTACTAACCTATTAAGAAGTAACTACAACTTAGAAGTATAACATTTGCATAACCATAAAAGCCAGCTGCACAATAAAGTTCCAGATCAGTAATTGCACAAAATCTTGCACCGACAATTTGTGTTTTCACTTCTGTAAAACACTTTTCTAGTTAATTAGGATGCGTAATAATGAAAGCCTTTTACCTTGTGGAATTGATGACTCCCCCTTTGCAGGCTTAGAGCCGCTAACTTGCGCATTCAGAAGTGCATCACCTGATTAAGAAGTAAGACGAAACAGAGCGAGAGTAAGTTTTTTTTTCCCCAAATAGCAACACCTGTAAAAATCTTCTAAAAGAGTATCCATCACTGATATTTTAAGCAAAAAGCTACCAATACCTGAAAGTAAATTAAGACGTTTTCAGAAAACTTAAGAATAAAATGAAAATGCTCTATTTTTTATTATTTGTGTTTATTTTGCAGGTTGAATGAACTATTGGGGCCTATAAATCAAGGGCAGATTTCAAAGACCTCTAGCAGTTTCCCCAAGAATGGTGAGCAGAAATCTAAAACAGAGGCTGTCACTTTCAAGTAAAGGGCAGCTCTAAGCATTTCAGAAACATATAGCTATTTCTAACTTCCACCTTATCATGAAAACACCACATACAGCCGAATTCTCTTCATACTAGTCTGGTAAAAGGTGATACATAAGAAACATAAAAGACTCTGGCTAGAGAGGTTACAGTAGTTATGGCCAGCCACAAAGTATGGAGGCAGTTGGAATTACCATTTCGTGAAGCTGTTTGTGTGTATATGGATGGCGAAAAAAAAAAGAAAAAAAAAAGAAAACGGAAAACAATTAATCTAGTCCTCAAGGAAAAGAACCATGCACTCAGTCAAGATGAAAACAAGTGTCAATATAAACACCAGGTAAGGCACGCAAATTTCAATATACTGTTACAAGGTACCAGACAGCTGCTAGGCTAGGTCTTTTTGACACTTTGTTAGAACATCAGGTTTCATCTAATTAGAGCACCAAGTGTAACAATAGACTAAAATTTTGTCCAAAAGCTAAATTGTTTGTGTCTTCAGATTCTTTTAGCCTCTTAAACCATTTCTCAGGGGTAGCCAAATATGAATTCTTGTGCCCACACACAGTTTAAAACAGCCTATGCAACTTTTTTTTTTTAAAGTAGCACCCACAAAAGCTAAAGTCTTCATTTCCTTACTAAATCCTTAGTTATAATAATTGATCACTAAGTCTCAGGAAGATGTGCCCCACCATTACGAACAGTTTTAACACAGGTGCTACTAAATAATGTTGGAAAAAATGTCCACTTTAAGCAGTGAATGATGTGTAAAGAGATCTCACAGGCACAACCTTCCCACAGGGAAGTGTTCAAAACGGTAAGGAGTTGGTGCTGCCTGCAGCAGACCTAAGGGTGCCTTTGAGGGTTCTAGAAACATAAAGGACAGAGTCAGCAGACTACAAGCAAAGGAATGGGCCATATGTCTATGAAGCTGTGAAGGTATCGGTGTGGAAGTCAGTGTCTCAACTCCTTACTCCAGAACGTTCTCTCCTGAGCTTCCCCAAAAGCGCGGCTCAAAAAAGTGGGAGCTTTGCACAGTAAGTACCTTTACATGGCTTGGAACAATTTCCTCATGAGTTACACCTCCAAACATACCTACCATATATCCAAAACAGAGTCACTATTTAAGCATTCAAGTAAAGTTATCTTTCTAGAACACATTCACAGCCCTATTGACCATCATACCTTTATTTTTTCTGAGACCAACTGGAAGAGATGGTGTAGGCATCAGTTGTTCAATGGATACAGTAACTGCATTTTCCACCCCTTGGAGATTTGATTCTCCTGAGCCACCATCGGTCAGCACCTTGTCTCGCTTACGCTGCTGCCGCTTCTCTCGGTTACTGATTTTAGTTTCCCAGGCTCCTAAAACATCCGCCAAATGAAAACATCACTGAATAAGTCAGACAGCAAAAAGGAAAGAGTTTTAGCTTGTTTCACATCAAGCTGAAGCTTGAGTACAGGTTTAGCTTAGAAATCACAGACATGGCAGTCAACTTCAACATTAGTTTGAAAACTTGAACAACTGGCCACAGGTAAGTTTTTCTGGATGCAATGTAGTAATACTTTGCTTCACAGAACAAAACGTGAACAACATGAGGGCCCTACTATTAACAACTTTTCTCAGTTTTTGTAAGTTGTTTAACTTAAAATCTGTTGAAGTTGCTAAATACTGTTTTTTCAAAGATCAGATTTCCAGATATGACTGTGGAGTTATGACAAAATGAGTTCGTGTTTTCTTATGAAGCACAAACTAGTAGATCTTGTCAATCAGCATTTAAACCAAAAATATATCTAATTGCATTTGTGTGCGTGTTCGTGTTCAGTACCTTCATCAACTTCCTTTCCATCTAGACGTGACATATCCTGAACCGTTTTAGCATCTCCCTTTGATTTCTTTTTTTTCTTTGACTAGAATAAAAATAAAACATTATCTTAATAATTAATTAGTGATCACTTGTCACAGTGATTTAGAACTCCTCCCCATCAAAATACAGGAGTACATTTAAAACAGATTTTCCTGAACCCTCCGTATGGACAGTCCCTTGAAAGGAATGGTGAACAATACTAATTCCTCAACATAAGTCAAAACTGTTGAAGTAACACGAAAGACTTATGCAGTACAAAAATGGAAGGTGGGGGGAACGATTACTTATGCTACAGAGCACAAAGCCTGGTGGAAGAAGCTATGCTGATGGCATCACAGTCACAGATTAGTACGAACTGTCTGGCAGGCAGATCCCACCCAGGCAAAACCTCTTTTATGCGTATAACAAGTACGAAGTCATACATAGAGAAATGAAGAATGACAGTGACTTCTCTAGAAAAAGCGGGTAAGAGAATTCCAGCATGGAAAACGACCTGAAAATCAGGAACTGTGATTACAGTCCATACAACAGATATACAGGGTTTTTTCCCCAAGGTTTCTCCAGTTATGACTTCCTGGCTATACATGCATAGATAAATGAAGAGGAATGAAGATACAGAGATGACTACTTCCGCAAGCAGCTGTGGTGCAACAGGTAGTAACATAAAGTGTTAAAAAGATAATATTGAGAAAAACAGATAAAAAGTGACCCAAGACATTGGGAGAGAGTGTATCTTGGAAATCCTTGGTGTTGAATCTTTTGACAAGCTGAAGTGAGGGCAAATTGACTTGACTACCGTTTTAGAAAGAAAATACAGTATTGAAAAGCTTTTCAATCCAGTGAAGAAAGGTGTAAGTACTACCAGATAAACCTTTTTAAAGAAAGATGGTTATCCACTCAGATGTTATATGGGGAACTATTCAGTGATTCACCGTCTCTGGAATATTCGAATAAGGATACTCTAAGAATGGTAGATGTCTTTCTGAAATACATGCTTCTGCCAGAGTAAGACTAGCAATTGCCAGCTTTATACCCAAGTTCAAATGATATGATTTTGTAGTCTTACATGTGCAAGAAGAGTATAACATTCTCTCTGGAATTCAGAATTGGTAACAGCTAAATTACCACCATAGCTGCAGCAGGTATTATACAGGCCTACAATGGCACACAGCTCATACACCTTTGGGTTAGCATGCCCCAGAAGTACCATGTAGCTTCAATACAGGTACTGAAAGCAGTACAGCTTGTTAGTACAGCACTAGAGATAAAAAACATTGCATTGCTTACATGCAATGCTCTGCCAACACACCTCTAACACTTAGGGACCTGACTTGAGAACTCATGGTTCACTGTACTAGGGGACCCACAATACAGATGCAGTCAAACTGAATTATCTCACTTATTTGCCCAGTAGACAACCTTTACCCTCACACCAGCTATGTAACTTCTGAAAAGTCTCCAAGAGAAGGGTCAGCTTCAAAAGCAACTCAAGAAGAATTGGTTCTAAGAATACGAACAAGCCAAATTATTTGCCAGAGCACCTTCTACGGAAAGAATTAAAAAGGAGAGCGAAAACCAGCATGAAACACAGTCATGAATCGCTTCTTGGACCTCAAGCAGAGGAAAGATTATTAAGTTTGTACCTGCATCTCTCATTTTCAGTTACATTGAGAATGGAAGTTGAATCTCACACACACAAAGCCGTAACTACCCAACTGTCCTCTGGCACTAAAAGAACAACAGAAATAACTTCAGAAGTCTCCCGGACAGCAGTTTAAGATGACTGCTCCTCCAAGTTAAAACTCCAGTTTCTTAAGTAACTAGCTCCTACAGAGATATTGACATGAAAACATCAAACTTTAACAGTTATAGAAATAAGTTTGCTACTAACAAACACTGCTTTTAAAAATATCAAGAATTCAAATCTTGAAAATATATTTACTTTCCTAAACAGAGGTACTAGAACCTCATCTGAGAAACCAGAACCATAATTAGTTATCAAGTTTACTCATCACCTGCAGAACTTAGTGCTGTAACAGTCACTATTTCAGTAACAAACTGACCAAAAAAGCAAGAGATGTTAAAGGTTACTGAGCAAACCGGCCCATAATTTTGCAGAAGCCTATTTATTCAAAGTGTCACCTTCTGCAATACAGAAGGTTGCCAGCCAGCCAAAGAGCACAGGAGGAACTCAGGAAGCCTATCAAAATTTTTCAAGTCTTTAAAATGCTCTGTCCCCCATGGAGGAACAATAGAAAAATAAACCCTTCTTCCTCATCCCTAAGGGTCTGTTTATTTCTGGTATTTAAAACAAGGCAGTTGTGTGTTCACAAACAGAATGGGCAATAAAGTTTTAACATCCTGCAATCTCATCCACAGAGACACTTCTTAGACACAGTCCCTTACACTAAAACCAAAAGAAAACATGTACCATGGTACTAAAACAGAAAAAAAGGAAGAAACTATTCAAAGTGTCAAGAGAATCATAAACCCTATGAACAGCCACAATCCAGACCTTACCCAAAACTTCCCTTCCCCCAAAGCAGAACAAGAGGATACAACTTAAATGAGTATCCTGAAAAAA
>VXAK01009350.1:15630-36531 GCA_013399435.1 Arenaria interpres
AAAGAGAAAAACAGGAAACAATGGCTCCTCCTCATGAAAGGATAGATTCAAGGAAATCGGAAGCAATGTTTGTTCTTTCTAAAATGGCCAGTTTTACATAAACCAGCACATGATCTCTGTTGCTTCAGCACCACGCAGTTTTTGGCAAACACATCACAAATAGCTAGTACATGCTGAGCTTCCATTTTACAAGAGCAGGTGGAGCTTAAAACAGCAGTCCGGCACTGGCAGATAGATATCTGTTCATGAAAGTAGATGGTTTGCAAAGATGGGGGTGATCTCTCAGTATAACCACATGGTTTCCTGTGATTTCTTTCTTTTGGGATGTACTTTCCTTTACTCCAGTTTCTCTCTTTTTTTGTGCATACATGTCAGGTTTGGTCCTGTTGCACACTTCTGTAAGTATGTGTAAGACTGACTGTTTCACTTTTCCTTTCAGTCTGGCTAGATTTCCCTGTCTTTCTGTTGCTTTTTTTTCTGATAACGACGTGGTCTTTTTGGATTCTGTCTACCACTTTCCAAGATGCTGTAGTCATTGCATGTTAGAGAAAGCCCACTCACCCCAATGTGTCATCCTGTTCATGGTCATGTTCCCAGTACAATTGCAGGAATTGCTAGCACTGCTCTGTGGGTCATGAGTGGGAAAATAAACGCTTCTTCCTTTGCTCTATTCAGCTTACTTTGCATGACAGATTTACTTGCCCTCAGTTTCCTAAAAGCATTTCTGAGCAAAGGGATCTCCCTCTCCAGGGGGATCCAGTACACTCCATGCAGTCAGGGAGAGACCTGTGGCAATGTTGTGCTGCTCATTAACTTTTGCACCCAGCAAATACTTCAAATTAATCAGCCTACTGTCAACATGCAGAAATCTATTTCTCACGCTGTCATGCATCTATACTGGAACCTATCTGGTCAACGTCTCGTGCTTTAACAGAAACACATGCTCCTGAAGTAATTGTCATCATTGTTTAGCAGGAAATACTTTAATTCACTCGATAAGTCCAGCCACCTTTACCATCAGCGCATGAGTAGTGCTGCCAGAAAGGGTGGCCAAACCAACCTGCCTGAGCCAAAGACTTTTTCCTACGTGCCTTCCACGCCTAGCATACTGCCAGGAGTAATTTAAGTCACAGTTACACTAGCAAATAATTGCATCAGTTTACATTGGTATATCTTTTTATTTTTCCTAATTGGTTATTGCAACCTCTAACTGAATGATAAATTGAGCCAAATGTAGTGTTTTTATTGAAATCACTGTACTGCTGATGTAACCATTTGGGTTTGAATATGGAATCTTCTGCTCAGGAAAGACTGAACTTTAGTTAATCTCATAAATGTCAATGACTGGCAAAGAAGTTTTGTCTAAATGTGAGCATAAAATGTCTCGTACTTACAGTCCAGATGTAGCATCATTGGTTTTGCATTTTGTAAGGAGATGCTGAAAAACAAGGAGAAGAGAAGGAGAAATCTCCCAATAACAGCACATATACAACTCGCCCTGGACAATGTACCCACCTGTGGCAGCAGATGCCTTCTGCCTCATCCCTTAGTCTAAGGTTGCCCCTCAAGGATTTTGTTCTATCTTAGCCTCAATTAAGCTTAACAAGACAATAAAAAGTCCGGCATGAACTCGGATTAGAGGAAATGAATGTTCAGAGAAATTCCTGAAATGAGTGCACAGAGGCTGTTTCCTGTGGCAGAGTGCTGTGCTTCTCTCTCCAGAGGTCACCAGCAGCAGGAGCAATGTGCCCGCTCTGCCCTCCCAGCTGCTCTGCTCTCCTGCCATCTGAACAATCCTAACCTGTTCCTGCAGGTCTTTCCTCCCACTCTTCAGCTCCTGCTTTCGCTAGCAGTGGGCACGCTGAGGAACATTACCCTAACAACAACCGTGAGCCTCCTGGGCCTGATCCAGGCCTGACATGTTTGATTCACCACTTTACCGTGGCATTTCCTTGGCATGGGAGGATTAAAGTAGTCATACGAGCTCTAGCCACTTTCCTCGTAGCCTCAAGAGGAAGGTGTGTGTCTGGCAGTGAGGCACAGCTGATGTAGTATTGCATAGGCTGTTCCAGCTCCTTCTGACAGACAAAATTGTTCCTTGGGGCTACGGAGAGCTATAGAGAAACTGAGGCAGTCTGGTTGCACTTCTGTGCACCAAAGAAGACACCACTTGGCCCTGCTATTAGAAAGATGCAAGGAAAATCTTAAATCACTGGTATTTTCTCTCAGGTCCAGCCCAAACTGTGGTAAGCACAAAACAGGGGGCTGGAAGAGTGATTAATCCAATACTGTTGCAGAAAAGCAGAGGTGCTACCACAAATCCAATTATATGTCTTAAAATATTTCTGGTCTCAAAAGATAGATCTGGTGTTGTTAAAAAATCCCATACTCAGGAACTTTATTGCATATTTAGCAAGAACAGGGAAGGAACTCTCAAGGAAAGAAGAAAGGGAAGCAGTCATGAAATAACAGGGTCAAAAAACAGCCTTGACATTTACACCAAGTGAGGTGAGCAGCTCCGCAGAAGTCAGCTGGGAGATCTCAGAGTATAATTGCAGCAGCCTCACATCTGTTATGACTGTGTATTTAGTTTTTCAAAGTCTGTCCCAATCCCAAATATAGCCCCACGATCAGAATGATTTGTAAACATCACCCAACTTTGAAATCCAGCATTGTGAAGATTGAAAGTTGGGCAACTTAACAAATTTATAGGCTTGTGCTTATATTTTCCAATTCTTATGCAATATTCTAAAGACAGATGTTAATTACACAAAAAAAGCATGGGACATCTTTGTCCACTTCAGTTTTAATTTTACATTATCTAATTATTATATGTATATCTAGCACACTCAAACATGTTGCAAATGTGAAATATTATCATTATAATGTGGAGGTGAAACACATAAACTAATTGACAACATCATGTGAAGTAGTTAAATGGATCAGATACACTGGAGGTTTATTACTTTTGCATCTCGTTTTCCAAGTTATCGTCAATATCAAAAGATCAGTGCTCCCACCTCTACAATAACCTGATCGAAAATACACTGACAGCCCTTCCATACAAAAGCCCTTCAGTGTTATAAACATTTTTTCACTCCAGAGAACAACCCTTGGCCACTTTTTTGAAAACAGGCAATCTGTCTTCTACATGGTGCTCTCTAAGACTCCCTCTTAGGCTTTGTACGTGCTATGACTTTCAGGTCTGTAATTCCCAGCATGTCCAGCTTTGCTCTTGAACCTATAGCAAGCAGGGGTCAACTGGCAGCAGATGCTTTTTGTTTGCTGACTGTCTTGTCGAAGTCCCTTATGTGCTCCCACCTCTGCATGTGCTCTCCCAGATGCGAGTTCAACCCCTAAATATATAATTTGCATTCAGTGTGACGCAGCTGGAAGCTGAGGACACAGCTTTAGCTACAAAGAACTGATCTTCTGTGAACTTTCTTCGAATATACCTGTATCACTGAAAATCAGGTGTGGTCCTGGAATAGCCAAAGTCAAAATAAAGGTCTTGCACACTTCTCTTCATTTTGGAACTGGAAATCCATGAAAGTTGTCCGGTGCTCTAGATCAATAATAGCGATTAACAAAATGAACTTAAGAAAATTGCATCAGCAGTCTGCAGCTCATGAGCAGACCAACCTCTCTTAGAAGCTTCTGCTTCCCAGTGTATTGGTTTACCTCACTGATCTTCCTGTGTCATGTTTCTGCAGAGATGAAATTTTCTCTTCAGTGGAGGACTTGCAGATTTCAAAATTCCTTTCCCAGAGAAACAATGTATTTTCACAACTAACGAGGGAGAAGTTGGGTCCTAGCAGAGACAACTCCCATCAACCCTGTTCTTGAACTCAGGAAGGAATTGAGAAATATGCACCTTTCCCTTCCCGTACTGTTCCACGTTTTTGAAAGAAAAATAGAAGAAAATGACAGATTTTAAATAAGATATTTATATATCTTCTTGTTTTCTCTGAAAAAAATGAATAATGAAGATCTGTAGAGAAAAAAAAAAATTAATTAATTTTCTTAAAACCGAGGGACGTGGACCTAGCCTCACTCAGCACTGATCTTTCTAGTAAATCTGTATTCAAACTGTAGAAGCTTTTTGTACAACAGAAAGGCACTTTTCTGGGGTACATATAATCTAAACAGTATAAGCAAAGTGGAAATGCTGAAATCCTAAATCCTGTACATAGAAAAATAAAACCAGAAAACCTGTCCAAACAGTCTCTGGTATATCCAGCATTTGAAACATGTTTGACAGGGTGGGAAAAACGGGTTTATGATTAATTCTGGGTGGATTTCCATTTCAGCAGCAATAATGATTTCTCATTAATCTTTGCTTTCAGAATCTAGTTCCTGGAATGAAAAGGTATGTAGGCAACACTCATAAAACCATTACATGGGAGGCTCTCCTATTCTGCTGTGGAAAATATCAGTTTTGCCATCAGTTGCCACATAATACCTTGGCATTTGATAGCTTTAATGTTGTTTATGAAAAAGTGGTCTACGCAAATTAAGAAGACTATAGGAAGAGGCAATGAGCCATACCAGAGTAATATAGTTAGGTACTCACGTTGTTTGAAAGGATTTACCAAATAACTTTATGAAGGGGAATTAAACTGCACACCAAACCTCCTGCCTTTTTCAGCTACCATTGCTAAGACAAAAACTGTCTTTGCACACCCAAGCAGCCATTGAAATTAATTGCAGAAAAGGGTTGGGTTTTTCTGTTGTTTTTGGATTTCTTTCTGTTGTTTTTGGTTTGGCTTTTTTTGATTGGGTGTTTGTTTGTTTTTTTAATGGGTACATACTGCAAGGAAGATTTGAAAGGGATTGAAAATAAAAAACAGTACATGTATTTTCCTAGTGCCATTACTGAATCATCAGCTAAGTCCTGCTGTACTTCTCCACAAAGAGAAAATGAGAAAAATTAGATTAGCTACAACTTTCCCCTGGATTTTTAATTTGAAAATTTACAGATGACTTTTTTAAAAAAAAAAACAAACCAAAACCTACTATTTAATTTTCCTGCAGGAGACTCCCCCCCTACGAAATAACTTCCATGACAGCAGATTTCAGGCAGTTGAGCTCCCAGTGTGAGCCTTACATTGCAAGAAAATGCACTTGGAATTGCTAAACAGTGTTGCTGTGAGGAAAACAACATAAGCCAGCAGTGTGCCCTTGTGGTGAAGGCAGCCAACCACATCCTGGGCTGTATGAGCAAAGGTGCAGCCAGCAGGTCCAGGCCACTGACATTTCTCTGTTCTGCACTGAGGAGACCATGTCTGGTGAACTGCGTCCAGTCTGGGGCTACCCAGGTGTGGTTATACCAGAGCAAGCCCAGCAGACTCCAAGCCGATCAGAGGGCTGGAGCACTTGATATATAAGGAGAGACTGAAGCAGCAGAGTTTGTTCAGCCTGGAGGAGGGAAAGCTCAGGTGACACCTTGCTGCTGCCGACAGCTGACCCCACTGGAGGGTGCAGAGAAGGTGGAGGTGCACAGTGGAAGGATGAGAGTCAATGAGCATGTTTCATCATGGGAAATTCCAACAGGGTTTGGTTTTTTTTAACCTGAAGATGATCAAATAATTGGACGAGTTGCCTGGAGAGCCTGTGGGATCTCCGTCTTTGGAGATATTCAAAACCCAGCTGGACAGAGCCCTGAGCAACCTGATCTAACCAGAACTCCCCTTGTCCTTTTTAATCTTTGTAATTCTGTGACTCTGTGTGATTACCAACAACTTACGCTAATACTGCTACTAATGTACATATATTAAAAAAAAATAAAATAATCTTTTATTGTCTATCTCTGGTGCTGATGCATCCTTTGTATGTTAGCATAACTCCATACTTCTCAGGCACTGTTTTTGTTCTATAAAGCGAATGAATGGGTCTTTTCCAGGGTTTCCGCCATTCCAAGATACAGCTATCATGGAGAGGAGGCTCAGGAGTTTGTTACTCTGAGAGTTACATGGACACTGAGTGCTACAGTCCAGAGGGATGGGGATGCTTGTGAGGTCTATCCCATTTTTCTGTAAACTCTGTGTCTTGGTTATGAGTACCAAGTCTCGACAGCTTAGCAAGGGCTGCTGAACCTACCCAGGATCTGTTCAGTGCTGAGGCAAACACGCTTTTTAGTGCTGTGGCTGGGCCATCTTTGAGCTTTATACTCCAGTTGTCTTTTCCTATACAAACTGCAAGCACAGTAGACATACTATATATATACCTATGTAATGCAGATACAGATACAAACTCCGCAATGTGGGGTAGAGGAGTGATTTCAAGTAGACATACAGAGATAGCAGCTATTGTGCTTGTTTACATTAGGATTTTGTGCTGTTCACTATCTTAGAAAAACATGCTCTATACATTATGTCATAGCAGAGATTGCTTCAGGTAATACTGTCACATGTTTAGTTATAAGTGATTAACATATCTTTACGTAAATGCATTGGATTCTTTTTTGCATTGTTGCAATCAGAAAACTAGTCTTTGATAAATATAAGTTTGAACAATCAAGAAGCATTTCAAAGCATGTAAGCTAATTTCAGCGCACTGAAATCAAGGGACTACTTACATACCTGAGATGACAAACCATTTTTAAAAATGTACTAAGTGGCAATTGTGAACAATTATTTTCTAAACACATTGGAGACTTCCTAATCTTGATACACAATTCTATATGGTGTTTCTACATTATCCATTTGTTTTAGGCAACAACTTTCTCCATCTATGTCTTAAATTCCAGGATACATTTAGTACATTGTGATTTTATTATTTCTGTGTCTGCTGCTATGTACCCAGCAACATACGGACCAACCAGTACTTACTATTAATCAAATTCTACAAAACTACAGACTGTAGTCACCTCAAAACTTTTGTTTTAATTATTGTATATGTAAGCATTCTCCTACCTTACTAACACCCACTTTCTATACAGGCTAGAGAGAAGCTCCAGAAAAGTTGAAAACATTGCATCATATGGTAAGTTTGCACTGTGTTATGATAATTGCTAGTGAGATATGTAGGTCCAACATATTACAGTACTTCAGAGGAAGAAGCTGCATTTTTGTACACAACCCAGTCACGTTGCCCTCTGAAGTTAATAATGATGGAATTGATCGGTCCATGTTTATGGTAAGAGCTACAATGACTAAAAATAATATTCTTGACCAGGTAGGCCATAAGGTAGGTCATGAGGATATGGAAGACGTAGATAAAAATCACAATTCTTTAACCATTTTAAAGCTCTGATTGATTGCCACAATTCTTTCATTGTATATTTTGTTACCTTGGCCACTGCAGCATGTCTTCTTGCTTGATTACACCTGGAATGACCCGTTCTGGGACAAGTAAAGCTTTGGCAACAAGCAGACAAAGGCACTTGAACTTGGAATCCCAAACAGAAGGAAGAACTACAGGAAAAAGAAACTAAGGCAGAAAAATATGAAATGACAAGGTAGGAAGAGAAAAAATTATCTTATGCCAATCATTTTCAAGAAAGAGAAGCAGCAATGTGTAATGCACTCTCCTGACACCAAGACGTCCAGGTGATAAACAGAGGAGACATCTCATTTTATACAATTGCCATATACATAGTAATGTTTTACCGCCACTCCTTTCTCATTAACCAACTCCTTCCACTCTGCTGTTCACCATGAAAGACAACATGCAGAAACTATCAGCAAGATTATTATTTTTTATAATGGCTGGCTAAGCTTTACACAAGTGAGATATTTTGTATCTATCCAAATAGATCAGAAGGCACAAGTAAAAATTTTCCAATAACCTTAAATCAAGATTTTATAGGAAACAGGACAATTTTCAAGTCTCTGCCAAAAACTGCCCAGAATGCAAGCCAAAAAAAAAAAAAAAGGAAAACAAACAAACACCTCAGCCAGTTGTAAAGCCTAGACAAAAATAGAGTAATAGAATAGAAATGGTGCTATCTATGGTAAAACTAATGCTTGCTTTATGAAACTGGCAAACGCCATGAATAAAGTTATGTTCTGTCACATCAGAAAGCCTGTGAAAGCATGTTGTCACCATAGTAATGTTATGGCATTGATAAGACCTGTTGAAGTTTAGCAGCCAATAAGTGTTGCTCCTAAAAGCTAGTTGATAAAAGAAAAAGTAACATCAGTGCTGCACTGCCAAATCTTTGATGCAGCTGTACATGTTTAGAAATCTGGACCTCGATTCTTAGTTACACTAATGTAAATCTAAAATAATGCAGCTGAAGTCAATTACCTCAAGCCAAAGCCATGGGGAATCAGCTCTTAAGAATGGGACCCTCCAACTGCAAAAACTTCATCAATATGCTTCTTTTTCTTTTGCAAAGATACTGTGACTGATGTAACAAGATTAAAGAGCTTTAGGTCTGTTTTGATGTACACTGGAGTCAGAAGCAATCATCAGCGTTAGCCATGGAATTACAAAGATGAGGGGCTGTCATTATGTGTGAATCTTTCTCCTGTCTCAGACTCGGGGGTTATTAAACATACTTTAAGATGTAATCCCTAGAGATTCTGACTCTGGCCTTTGTCATTTTTTCCTCATGTGGAACAGACAGTCAAAAACCTTAATTTTTTTTGCCTTGGCTTCCTTGTGTGTAAAACAGTTGTCTGCTTAGATGTGATTCTCGGAACCACTTTTCTCTAAGTGGTTCTAACACCAATTCTAATACCAATTCTAAGAGAGAAGGTAAGATTTAGAACCAATTCAGATAAAAGTAGAGAATCTCCCTGAAAATCAAATCCATAAGATGAAAGTACAGTCTAGTTCAGGCACTGATTATTAAGTTGCTGGGACAACAACACTGCACCAAATCCCCCAGTCCCCTCGGAGATCTTGCACTGGCCTAAGTAGCAGGTTGGGTGCAGGTGCTGCACCACTGCTTCTTCCTCAGTAAAAAAACGGAACTCATACAAAGCAGAAGAAAGTGCAATAAAATTTACTATGTTTTACAGTTATTATCAGAATGAAGGATGCGTTTTCTACTACCCTGTTGACTAGCGCGCAGTGATTTCAACATGGGACAGAAGCTGCCTTAGCACTGATAACAAGTCGTCTTCATCTCCCCCTTGAAAAAACCTTTCACTCCTCTCCTCACTGTTCCTTCTAGACCATAAAAATAACAATGCAGACATCTAAGGGCATGAAGGGGATTGATTAGTTAGTATGCCAAGAGGGAAAAAAGAGAAATTGCTATAGTGTCAGCTGCTTTTACAGCTGGCAGAAGAGCAGGAGCCACGGCAGCCTCACACATCAGTGCTGCAGAAATGACACCAAATCTGTGTATTAAAAAAAAGTCCAAAACTTTGCTGCAGAACTCCAGAAGCACTGAAAACAGGATGTGAAATGTGGGAAACCAATAGCTTTTTTTTCATGCAAACTACATCAGTATGAATAGACACTTGCCACGTTTTACATACTAAGCTTATTTCAATAAACCAGGATGAAAAAATTTGAGATTTTGTTTTGGAGGAAATTCAAGTTATGGCCACAGACCCTGCATATCAAAGGTTTTTGGCTTCTTTCCTGATGTTCTTGGGTGTCTCTGGGCTGCTTCTGGGTATTCATTGACATGGGCAACTTTGTTGATCTTTGCACCAAATTGAGTATCATTTCCTACCAAACAGTCTATAGATCAGAACTCGTAAGCTAGGCTTCTTGAAAGCGTCCCATGAGACTACATCTCATAAGTGTGTCTCTAGTATCTCTGTGTAGAGCTCCAAACCTGCAAAATCCCTGTGCGATAATCCCATTAGGCTCTCAGGGCCGCATAGCAATGCATCAGGTACCTCCAGGCCTTCTTCTGGGGGCATATGGGGTAAAAGATGACAAAGCTATGCTTCTCAGATGGCTTTGTCAAAATCAAACATTACGCATTTGCTCAGAGTAAACAGCAGATAGAACAAATAGTAAAAATAATACAAGTTTTTATTCCTATTTCCTCTTATTTACAAAAAAAAGTATCTGCTTGGAAACTTTAATTTAAAGTCCATTCATTTCTATAAACCCCATCTCTGGTGATGGAGAACCGAACATCAGTTGGTTGATGAGTTCTTTTTCCCTCCCAGTTAGCACAGCTGTACTGCAGGATCCCAATTTCACCTACCTTTGAAAGAAAGCTCAGATCCTGCTAGTTGCATGGCAATGGCAGAAACATTTCACTTCAGGCTCAACACACATGTACATATCCAGCAGTAACCCCTATATGGCTCTTACAGAGTGCACAGAGCTGTGGATTTTTGTGGCTGTGTCATTCCTGACACCTGAGCTACTTTAAAGGTAGTTAATGTCTGCACAGGTTGCACCCAAATCTCTGACTGCAGTGGAGAAGCAGCATTGGGGTTGTTCTCACACCCATGCACCCCAGGGGTCTCTGAGAAGGGACTCCCATCTCAGCTCCTTGCTCTTTGGCTAGCGCTTTCATGTAAGGGTCGTGACTGAGATAGAAAAGTCTTGAAATCCTCATTGGAATAAAACAATTGTACTCCCTGGCGTCTACCAATAAAGAGTTTTACCTCTGTCCTTATTTGGCTTTATCTCTCCCCAGTAGCCTTTTGAGTTAAACTCCTTGTAGTTAGATAGAACAAACTAACATATATGTAGTATTTCTTAAAAAAAAAAAAAATATTTCTTCTTTCTCCATGGTAAGAGAATATTTGCTTAAATTATATCACAAAATTTACATTCTGGAAAGAGTTTTTCAAGATGGCACAGTATTTTCTACACAAACTGATATAATAAACAAAAGCCTGTACCAGAGTGATGCAGAGCTGCTGAGCTGCCTGAGCACAGCTGCATTAGCACACAGACCCTCCCTTTCCACTCTCATTAATATTTCAGGTTGTTCCACGGTGAATACATACATATTCTTGTGAGGCACAGTGATGTGCCAGAGGCCACTTTGTGGACTGGAATAGTACTCTTTCCATTCAAAGTCTGGTCTGGTTTCTACAGGCAGACAAAAAGTGAGCTATCACGAAACTGAATCACCATTGTGTCTTCAGAAAACTGCTGTCAGACTTTGAGAGTGTAAAGGAAAAAGTCTCTGCTGCAGCGGGGGAACTGGCGTGAATTTACTATCTTTTCTCTAGTCAATTTAGCAACATCCACAGATAGGCCTTCTAAAGTGACTGCCCAGCAGTATTAAATTCCCCTTAATAGACTGACTTATCCCAGTGGTTTACAGAAATATCTCCTTGGAATGCTTCCAAACATACCAGAGATGCTCGCTGGTTAAGTCTCCAAAACAGTCCTCAGTTAGCGACTTCCAAACCCTACACAAGAATCAAATTGCCTGGGTTGAACGCTGTGCCACATTCCCTTCACCAGAGTCATTACCTCCCTCTTTAGGTGCAGTTATAAGGAAAAGTCTTTTTCTTTCAAAAGAAAATAAAATGTACGGTCTTCAAACAAACAGACCCTGACACAGGAGAGGAATCCCAACCCAGAGGAAGAAATGCTATTACTGCTGCTTCATAAATAGTGACAACATGTTGCTTTATGTAGCACCGGTGCAAGAGGAACGTTTCTTGTATGCCACACAGCCGTTACTTTTGCAAAATGATCTGAAAGCTAGAGTTTGCTTTGATCTAGGTGCCCTGGCACTGACAGACTTGTAGCTAAAGCCAGTACCTCGTGGCTTCTGGAGAACGTAGTTGTGCTCCTGCCGGCTTGGGCCCACCACCCCTGCAACAGGCTGTGCTCGGGTTTCAGCAGTGACAGATCCCAGCCCCGTGTCTTTGGAGCTGTGTTTGGGACTCTGGTTGCCCTCCTGTGAACTGCCGTGGCCAGCGTGCAGGGCCACCCCTCCTTCCACTGCCTCTGCTACAAATAGCTGCAACCTTTAACCGACGGGCAGGACAAGCAGCAAAGGGAAATAAATAGCTCTAAGTGCCACGGGTAGAGTCAGAGCCTCAGCTCGGATGAGTCAGCACAGCACCAGCTGTACCAGTTACGGGGCTGGCTTTGTTTCTCCATTTGCAGGCTGCAAGCCAAAGCACAAAGGAAAAGTTCCCAACTGCTTGTCATTATTATAGTACGAGTGAAATGGCTAAATCTAAGGCTTTGTCTGAAAACAGGCAGCTTGTGCTTCCCTTCCCCACTCCATGAAATGTTTGAGAAGCCTGGCAGCACTAGGACCTTTTTCAAGACTATTCTATGTTCAGGAGCGTGGCCTTTTCCCTGCTGGCAGTACATCGAATGTTGTTACCACTATAGTATTTCAATGCTGCTGAACAATGCTTGCAAACATCCACTTGGCCTCTAAGTAGTTCTACTAAATTTTATGCAATCTTA
Source organism: Arenaria interpres (assembly GCA_013399435.1). Classification (NCBI taxonomy): domain Eukaryota; kingdom Metazoa; phylum Chordata; class Aves; order Charadriiformes; family Scolopacidae; genus Arenaria; species Arenaria interpres. The sequence goes on from VXAK01009350.1 coordinate 27,940, forward strand.
TAAATCTTTCTTTCCCTGATCAATCACGCAGATAGGTTTTCATTTACATTGACTTCTAGGAATGGGTTTTCATTGTACAAACGCATTAAAAGATACTTACAGGTAAAGAAGACGGTGGTTATTTATCGATTCTTAGCACCAATGTTTTCGTCATGCAATTAGGAAGCAAAACCAATGTAGTGGGACTTACATGCCAAATAAACAGACTGAGTGAATAGTGGAAACACAGGGTTTGAAATACATGCAAGACTGAAATTTGTTTGCATAAGCTGTTGTAAAAATAATGTAAACCTATCTTGATAGAAACCAGTTTTCACACAATAGGCAAAGATAGGACAAAATCATTACATATCTTATTCACAACAAAGATTACAGTCAGTGATTTGTTAGTATTAAGTAGCTTAATCACTGCTTAATGTTAAGAAAGATCATCTTACTGAATACATGGGAAAACATAGAGGAATTTTTTTCTCCTGAAGTTTTCTAGTTCTTTCGATCTTATGGTATGGGAAACTTCCTCACTTGACTTCAGAGCATGGGAGACAGAGTAAGAAGAGTCTTGTGGAGTTTGAAAAGCTAATTTACTACATACAAATCATAAAACCACATTCTTACCTCATTTGTAAGATATCTTCCTCCACAGAATCTTGTTAATGATAAATAGGCTATGTCAGAGAAGACATGCTCTGGTCTCTCTTAACTGGTTATAAGAGATCACATACACTGCATATTGTTCCAATTAATTCTGAAGAAAAGCTCTGCTAATGGAACCTTTATCTTTTTCCCAATGAGGAGATTCGTTATTCTACTTTCAAAAATTTGACTTGCTTTGGTACCTAATTATTTGGTTCATATTTGTGTGTTGCAACTCCTACAACAGTTGAAAAAAATGTAAACCAGAAACAAAATAAAGAGACATTCCAGGATTTTTCTTTTTTTATCAGAGTGCTAAATAAGCCTCCATAATTTTCAGTCTCTAAGCAAGAGCATAATCAAACTGGCCTTTCTCCAGTCCATCAAGTCCATCAGCCCAAGTTGAGGTTGGCATACTCCGGTAGGGGTCGAGGAGAATTCGGAAGCAGCGAACAATGAGGATTCCCAAGAAAATAAATAATAAAATCACAAAGGCAAACGTTGTTTTCTGTTCCAGGGTCATGCTAGAATTTGGTGTCATGTTGCCAGGTGGCACCAAAGTGGCAGTGAGTATCTCTCCATCCATCATCTAGGTAAGCTGAAACAAATAATCCCACAGTCGCCTTCTTTTCATCATCAGTTTGCTGAGGTCAGAGTGGAAGCCATTTAGATGCACTTTGCTATCTGTAGGGCAAGGGGGAAGCAATGTTAACTGTGAATAGCCCTTTTGTTTGTTTACTTCAATGCAACTTTCTCCTAATGGAGACAAATGAAATGGAAAAGAATTTGATAACAGGTCTGCTTGCCTCTGTGTCATGTACGAGAGACCTGTTAGAAATCCTGTACCATCCTCTTGTCAGTGCAGAATCCATCCACCAGTAGTAAATGTCACTAGACCCTGAGCTGGCAGTTACCTCTCCCTGCATACCATATCATTGGACTGGGGTAGAACATCTCTTTTTTTCAAGGGGGAAAATGGGGGGTTTAATCGCACTGCTCCAGTGGGTAGCCTACAGAAATGACAAATTGCATCCTTGCTGCGGGACAGATGAACTGCAGTTAGTGCTACTCTACGATGGGGGTGAGGAGTTTGAAAAACTAATGTAGTTATTTTTTTATACACACTGACCAAAAGTGTCCTGAGGTGGGATGGACCAGGATCCACCGCAGGCCAATAAAATGCGCATGTCCCCGTGATGGAAGGCAGCAACCATTCAGCGCCTGTATCACTGAAGCATTTATGAAGAAAAGGCATAAATAATTTGCGTTTGAATTGAGAGAAGATTCAAGAAGGCAGCCTGAAGTAAGTCAAGTAGTAACTTAGCTCAAGGGCAAATGTTCCCTCTTCTTCCTTAAGATCAGAATCAGGCTTACAAACACAGTTAGCAAGAAAATGTTTTTTATGTCACCGGCTCTGCCACATGAAGAGAATTGCCAGGATTTGGGACTGAACTTGGCTGTTTCTAGACAGCAGAGCATATGCTGTGCTACCGCCCGCCTGGCACGTCTGCTCCATTGACTGTCTGCCTGGGTTTCTGCCTACCATTACTGCCTCCTCCCCTGCACACTGGATTTTCCTTCCAGCAGGAGGGAAGCACCGCAGGATGCCACAGCTTAGGCCTGGTCATTAGCACCACTGAAATTACCTGTGAAGTGTCCTCAGGAAAAGAAAGGCTTAAAACTGGTTGAAGGACAACACTATCCCAGCTGAATGTGTTACGTGAATGGTAAAAGGAAGGAAAAGAAATAGAAGAACACAAGGCAGCATATAGCATGCACAGGTGAAACTTTCACGTGATTGTAACCACTGGACTGGGGTCAGTAATGATTTATAAGCATGTCTCAGTACAACAGCTAATAGGTAAAAGTAGCTTAAGAGAGTACAGTCATATTGGCAAATTACTAGGATTATTCTAAAAAAAGGTACCTTAAACAGAATTGAGAAAGTATTAAAGCAACAAAAATACTGGAATTGCACAGCTATTATTGCCTGATTAAACTTACGATGGAAAGGACAGAAATGTCAAAATGTCAAAGATCAAAAATGTTAACTTCCAGTCTTTTGAAAGAGTGTCTCAGCTACCAGCTGATAAAAAATGCACAGGACTGTCTAACAGAGCAAGCTAAAACTTTAGGAACAACCAGTTTCATAAAGCTGACAGATTTTTTTGGGGCGGGGGGAGACAGTAGGGGGGTGAAGCTGATGAAGGAAATAATTAATTCAGGTGATAAATAATCTTGTTATAAGAAAGAAGAAACATAAGCTGAGTTCACGTTAATTGATCAATTATGTTAGCGTAAACTGAGTTTATGCTACAGTGAAGGCCAAAGGTAGTGGTGCCCCTTTCTAAAAAACCTCTGGTATTCTGACTTCAGAACACTCTTCAGCACACATATTATGTTATGGGTTTTGATGTTACTTAAGCATATGCTCTCAGCTATACACATATTATACACACTTAACAGTCTTTCCTAAAACTGCAGTCACACGATACAGTAACTACGCTTGCTCTCACAGATCAGAGTGTTTTAGGAAAGGTGTTCCTGCCATTTTTCTAGGCAGAAGACGGAAAATCTGTGACTGTCAGGAAAGACCAACTCTTGATATGCTGGTTTTAAATGTCAAACTTAGAATAGACAAAGGATTCTGTACACAAGATCTTTCCCGTTTTCAAGAAACTTGATTTTAAAAAGATACATGTAATTATTGACTCAGCGATAAGCAAATGCAGTTCATTATATTCCTTTTAGGATCAGAGTAGGGTCCTAAGTGGGATAAAACAGAGTAGAGTTAGTTATTTATTTTCATACCAGTGAGCACCATTGACTGATTTTAGGAACAGGTGAGATGTCTGATTATTTTACAATTAGCAGCTTTTCACACTCAGAATTCTAATTTTTGCGCCAGAGATAACATGCAGTAAAATATTAAGACTACATTGCAAAGCTGAAAGGAGTGTATTTCCAAGGCTTTGGGCTTCCAGACAGCCTTGTGAGTGTGCTCATTACACTGAGTGATTGCAAGCTTTTTGGGGCAGGCGGTTTTTCTCCACAGAAAGGCACAATACCTGGCATAAACACGTCCTTTTGTCTATTTGGACCGCTTCTTTTCCAAGCTAAAAGCTAAACGAGATCATTAACCATTTCCTTTGTGACAAAATTATATTTAGCTGTCCCCACAGATACAAGCACATGGGAACTTGAAAGGAGAAGGTAACTAGCTACAGACATTAATTGGATATACCTATAGACACAAGTAATTAAGTACCCTGGCCACAGCAATGTATTTTTCCACAGTGCTCGCCTCTGGTCCTTCACCTGGAGCAACTGGTCTAAGAGAGTCCCCAGGCCCCACATCTTCCTCCCTGCTCCTCACTTTCAGTTGTGTCAGCAGAGCTCTGCTGGCACTGAGCACCAGAGACTCTTTCCAACTGGAGACATTCCCTATCTAGGAGACTATACAGACTCTACATGGCAACATACCCGTAAACTGTATTTTGTTGCATGAGAACCTCTGCACTCCTTGCAAGAATTCCTCCAGCCTGCCTGAAGTCCATCCCACCTCGGTGGTACTGATCAAAGGGAGGACTGGATACTGGAAGAGGGTGCTCAGGAGGGCAAAGAGAGGCAAAAACGCCCTTGTCCATGCCATGACAGTGATTTCTGCCCCAGGACCCACCTCTAATTCAGATCCCAAAAGGCATGAGACGAAAACATGAGTGTGGTGCACACTGTAGGTATCCCTATTTCAGCACAAAGATATGCATGCAGCCAAAACAAATACATTAAAAAAAAAATAGATTGTAACAAGGGAATGGTAGAAAACAGATAATAGTAATAATAACAACACAACCCGTATGCATTTCTTTTCAGATTGTTCTAATTACTAAGAGCTGAGCCAGGTTATAGCATGGATGGAAAAGCCTCAAGGTTGTTTAAAAATTTATTGATGTAACCAAGATTCCCCTAGATGTGGACTTGCTTTCTGTTTTGGTTTTTTTTCCCCCCACGTCAGATAAAATCATAACTGATAGAACAAACAGATTATCCTTCACTTAAATGACTAGCCCTGGGGTTTTGTTTTTTTTTTTTTTTTAATGCAGAGGTGCCCCCTTCAATTACTTCCTGTAATGGGTTCCTTAAAGATGTGCCTAATCCTATGTTTAATGAGTATACAGTTGCACATAATTCTATCCACATCAAGTTGCTGTTATAATTTCTCCTTGCCAGTGTGAACACATCCATTATGTAGTTCAATTATAGCTATTCCTGATGTGGTGCTTACAGTTTAAAATACTAGATTTATAAAAAAATAAAGAAACAGAGCAAAACTTGCACATCATTAGTGATGCTAAGTAACAGTTTCAGGTACCCACCTGCAGACCAGTAGCCAAACTATGAGCATAATGCCTGGTCAAATGTCACCAAAAGGTTGCTTTTCTGCTCAAGCCACTAAGATTTTTGAAGTTAAAATATCATTGGGTTAATTAGTTGATAGAGCTATCTGCACATTAATATGAAAGATGCAAATTCTCAGGACTCTGAAGAGTCACAATTGTTTAAAGCACCTTTGATTGGTCTTTCTGTGCTTTCAGCATTTCATTTGTTTCAAAGTTGAATTTAATTGAAAATTTCTGTACATTAAAAGGATTTCCTGAGAGCTCACCATTTAAAGCTTCTTATTTTGAGAACAATAAGACTAACAGAGAGAATTGCTTTAAGATCTGCACCTCTAGGAACAACATATTTACAATTAAATTCAGCCTCGTTCTGTTGTTGAAACTGCCTTCTCTTTACTAGCATGTACAACATAAATTGCATTTTGTATCAACATCCATGTTTACGTTCTTGCCATGAAAACTTGTGTGTTGGTGAGTAGTTACAGTCAAAGAGACTATTGGAAATCACATCCCAGTTTGCTGAGTAGAATCTTACGTTTACCCGTTTTGCCAGTTTCTGTAAGCTACCTGTTCATAAATTTGCATATTATCCGGTCCACGTTGCTGCAATATGGCACGAATACTCGGAGACACACAGCAGCTCTGGAGCTGCCCTTCAGTTTCTGTAAACTGTACCAATATAGTTGGAGGTACACACAGGTTAGCATTGCTGGCCCTTTGTCTTTCAAAATTGTGAGGAACTAGTAACTCAAGAAACTATTGAAAACATCCAGACTGAACTGTGGTATACCCAATCTATGTGTGTATGGATTGAAAACAAATATTTTAATTAAAAACGCTAACAGTGAAACACCATATAGAGTGGCAGCATCTCTTTATTGCTATTTCTTGACAGATTATTCATTGCACAATGTTCCGTGCAAATCACATAGAACAAAGAGAAAAGCCTCTGAAATAAGCCAGTTCAAGGGAGAAATCTGACCAGCAAAAAACCGTTTGAGTCCCAGGGTCTTACAGCCTTGCTAACTTAGACACAAGGCCCAATTTCCTGCTACTGCAGCTAGCTGTACATTTCTGCTGACTTAAGTATAATTTTGCCCACTTACACTTTTGGCCCTGTAAAATTTCATCGGTTAAACTTACAATTAAGCGATAAACACATCAGGACATTAAATTTCAAGACATTTAAACAGATCAAACAGAATATTTTCCTCTGTCTTTTAGGTCAACACCCAGGGACTTTGTTTTGCCCTTCTTGTTCACTTGAGTTTTACTGGCCCGATCTGTAAGGTTCTGTGACTTCCCTGGGTGCTTCACAACGTATGCCTGATACGCAGGTATCCTATATTAGTGGAGCAATTGGTTTTCCATTATGAAATATCTCATGGAATTTAGCAAGAACTCAGCTGTGCCAAGACCGTGTGCATGATTTTCCTATACCACCCATACTAGTTTCACTGATTACTCACTTCCTTAGCTACAAAAACACATGGCAAGTTTCTTCAGGCTCAAACATCTGTACACAAACTATTTGAGCAAAGATATTTCCATGCACTCACAGCTCACTTTCTGTGATTGTCATTTTAAATCTACCTTAAATAAACAAAACTTGATTACAAAAAGTACCAGGCTAACAAATTGAATTACATGTGCCCTTCTTTTGTACCCAAATGTATCTTATATTCCTTCATACTGTATCCTGTATACTGTTGTTTGCTGCACAGTGTAAATGGATGCATTAACAATGCCCTTTTCACCTAAACTTCATCCTTTTCTTCTTACAAATTTGATCTCAAGTTGACACTGCCCTTCCCCTGCAGACACATATCCTCATCATCTATCAGCTTTTAAAGACAGATCTTTGTGTGCAAAAAGAGCCCCTTTTTGCTCTATTCAGCTGTTGACATTGTTAAAGGAAGTTGATGGGGTTAATTTTAGCAATAAAACAAAGCTAGAAAGGGATCTGTTCGTTTTTTCTGTAGACCTTCTCCAATACCATGCACCCCACTTTTACGAAATGAACCATGGAATGTTCAAAATGCAAGCTCACCTTTAATGTGTTAATATGCACATATAGCAATTTGAATTCCTCTACACAAGCTGTGCGAGGATGATTTGTACAGAAAAAAGGTCAAAGTTATTATAAAATCTTGAATTACTCACTGCATTTGTAAAGTAATTGCCAGATTCATGAGATACTACTTGTGAAGATCTGAAGGTGCAACTGTGAAAAAACAGTATGTTTACACCATCCAGGAATCTGTGCAATGGTTTAAAGCATGCACCCAACAGACTGTTTCCCTTCCTCTGTATATGATCTGCTTTTAAAACAAGGGTGTACAGATACACAGGCATCAGTATTGCAACCCTTCACAGTGAATATCTTAAATGTATAGTAGTAATAAGGCAACCAAAAATGTTAAAGGTTTTAAAGCCAGTAGCATAGATAATGTCCTCATAGGCTGGATCCTACATGAATCAGCAAGTTAACAGTCATAAATCCCTACCAAAAAATATTTGCAGCTCAAAATGACAAGAAATGGATTTTATGCTCCCCTTTCTGGCATCAACAAAAGATGAATTGTCATATACTTTGCAGAAAGTAAACAGGGAATACATAGCAATATAGCCAGTATACATTCACTTAATTATTGTTACTTTTAAGTCTAATGTCAGTATTCCTGACCTGTTATGTAGGACATAATAGACAGCATTAGCCAGGCATATGCAATATAAAGGTTATAACTTTATTAAATAAATGAAGAGAATTAGACAATCAATTTCTTTGAAGCAAATACCTTCATCAAGTCGAGAAGGACCTTGACCCATTTCCCACTGCAGCAGTTACAGGTAGTTACAAGTATCTTTAGTTTCCATTCTTCTGCACCTTTCCTGTATTTCTAAGCATAAAGGACCAGGGACTGCCAAGAAACCGGTGAATACCCAAGTTCAAAAGCTGCCTTTTGAAGGCTTAGAATTTCACTCAAAAAAACCAGAAACTCTAATGAGAATCCTATTTGTGAGTTAGAAGTAATTAGCTGGCAATGCTGTTGTTTTTTTTAAAAGTGAGGCTATAATTTCAGTTCTGCCTCAGCAACTCTTCAATGGATTCTGCCTGGCTGAGTACAGCAGCCGCCTTGCTGCCTGTCTGAAACCATCTTCAGCAGAACGTTAACATTCAAAAGGTGTACCAAAAAAAAAACCCAAACAAAAAACCTCACAGGTTATTCCAATATTTTTGCAAAATTAGACCTATAGTCTGCTGGTTCTTCTGTCTTCCTCTCTATTGATTGTTATTAGTAATCTGTCTTTTTAATGCCAATTAACACTTCTTTTTTTAAAATCAGTCAGTCTGAATATTGATTACAATTGCTGACCTTCAGCCAAATACCTAATCCCTTACACTTCTGAAATTGTAGTGTATTATATGAACACCAGTGGATACTTTCTTAGAAAATAGATTGGCCATGCAATGGGAGAAAATATTGTCAGTAACATCTACTGCTTATTCTGAACTTTTATCTAGGGATTTTTGCCCTGGGAGTTGGACTTGTTTCTA